>WAAD01032218.1:26817-50036 GCA_013389945.1 Fregata magnificens | reverse complement strand
GGGTCCCCAATGGCGGGCTTGGGGGGTCCCCCGCTGAGGCGGGAGGGGCGGCGTGAGGCCGGTGTCCCCGCGCGGCCGGGCTCGGCGGGCTGGGGAGGAAGGTGTGAGGGGAGAGCAGGTGCCTTCGGAAGGGCGGGCACCGTTCTCCTTCGGTCTGGGGTGCTTCCCGGGAAGGGGCCGCCGTGAGAGGCTCCTCCGGCCCTGCCCGACCCCCGGGTCGTGCCCTGCTCGCCTGCTGCCCCGCCGGGAAGAGGACCTCCTCGGTTGTTTTTCTGCTGGGCGCTGGCTGCCTGCGGGGGGAGAGTGAAGAAACAGCTGTTGAAAAAGGAAGTCGTGACCTGAGCTGCCCTGCCAGCGGCTGCTCGGCAGGCGGCTACATCGGTTTCTGAAAATCTTGAAGTATAATGCCGGTGTGAATGGTGACTGAGGTTCACCAACTGCAAGACCCCCCCGCTGCACTGTTTGGCAGGTGTGCCCACTGTCTGTGCGGCCCTCCTGTCTCTTTCTTTAGCTTTTATTAAATCAAGCACTGGTGAGCCAGCTTAGCCCCGATAGATGATCTGAATCTGATGTCACCATGTGTTTCGCAGGCACGGCCTTCAACTTCTTTTAAGGGTTTATATTTGTGGGGCTGCACAGGTATGAACAAGAGCACTGCTTACCCTGCAGTGTCTGCTGGAAGATGTTGGGAAACTGCTGAGCCCAGAGGACTGGGAGAAATGCTTCCTTCAGAAAGGAGCATCTGATACAGAATCAACTTTGAAATGCAGCCCTGAGTTCTGTTGTTGTTTTTTTTTTAAATAGAGCCCTCCTGAAATAGTGAGAGTGGGTATTAATGACATTTGTGGATCGGAGGGAGCCAAGAACAGTCTTTGAAGTTCAGGGAAAACAAGTAAAATAATGAAGGCTGTGCACACAGTGCCTGACCTGTCCTGTCACAGCAGAGCCCTATTTCCTCTCCAGCTGTTAAAAGGAAGCAGAGGCACAAGACTTTGTGCCAGAGTTTGGTCAAGGTGGAAGTCATTTTGGGAGTAACAACAAACATAGGATATTTGCAAGGTGATTTTGGAAGTGGGGAAGGAGAGACACTGCTCTGCTTTTTGAGGGAAAGCTCATAAACAAGCCAACGTTGAATGTGAGGAGGCAGAATTCAGAGTTTAAAATAGTACCTTTCTTCTGATTTGTAAGCAGTGATTTGTCTCAATGAAATAGCTCTTTAGTAGAACTTGTGATAGATCATCTTTCAACTATTTTTTTTATTTGAGCAATGTTTTTAAAGAAGTCTTGAAATAACAGTTGTTTTGGCACAAAAGCCTTGATGCCTTAGGAATTTACAAATACAATAATATGAATAAGCTGGAGATGTTAAATAACTTTTCTTCATCTAGCTGGCTTGCATCTCTTGACTGTGGTGACAGAGGTTGTGTGTATAAAATGTTGCTCAGGAAATGGCAGTTGTTGACTTGGTACAGTTTAAAAATTGCATGTGTAATGCAGGAGAACCTGCATGGTTTCTTGTGAAATAATCATTTCCTTCCCCATTTCAGTGTGATGACTAATATGTTATCTGGACATTTCTTCTGAAAACTAATTATGTTAGTGACATATAAGCACATGGGGGGAAAGTATGCATGCTTTTTGATTAAAATGTCTTAAATGCTTTCTGTGTGTGTAAATCTCAAAAATTCAGTTAATATTTTTGTGGGTAAAAATAAGCAGTGACCCTTGATTACTGTCTGTGTTCTTCTGAAATACTAATAGTAGTTCCTGTTGTTTTAAATGCTTAAATTACTGTAGCCAGTTTACTGCTACTCTAAGGGGCTTCCTTACTTCAGGCCTTGCCTCGGTAAGTGAACTGTAAAATTTGTTTACTTCCAAGAGCTATGGGAATAATCCCACTTTAGGAATAGCTCATAAAATATTTCTAGTTAACTGTGTGGCTTTGAGGAGGGATATTAAAACAGATAAGTGTTCTGGTTTTGTCTTTTTAAAAACTGCTTTCATCCATGGTTTTTCTGGTTTATGTGTATATTCAGAAACTTTGTACAAGTTGCATGCAGTTCCACTTTTGTACGGTTTATGCATGCTTATGCGTGACGTGGGGATTATTTCTGGTTTACTAGAAGGATTTATCTTTCCCTCCCCTCTGCCATTTCCCCTTTGTAGAGTGAATCTCTGGTGGTTTGTGATGTTGCTGAAGACCTGGTGGAGAAACTGAGAAAATTCCGGTTTCGTAAAGAAACCAACAATGCTGCCATTATAAGTAAGTTAAAAAACATGTCTGACAAAAATTGCAAGGTCTTGCAGCAAGTCCTGTCTCCTCTTTTCCTTCCCGTGTAGTGCTGCTGCTGTAACAGGTAAATGTGAGCCAAGAGGCTGTTTCTTGTGTGAACTTCGGTACTTCCAATTCTGCCTGTAATTGTAACAGCAAAGCAATGCTGTTCTTATGGTCCAAGACTTCATCTGCTCTCAGTAGAGTATTTATACTTCATTGTGGTTCAGAGTCTACCACTGGTTGTAAAATGATAGTAAAAAATGTCAAGGCACAGTCATTTTGAGTTTGTAAATTTTGTAGCCTTTAGGTAGGGGAGTTTGACATTTCTGTCTTTGAAATTTGTGTGTTGCAATGAAGAGCACTTAGACTGTGCACTTCTCTTGACTTCAGTGATCTTCTTCAGAGAAGCAGCAGCATGGAAGCACAAGGAATATACTTGTGGGGAAATGTTTAAAAAGCTTTATGCATACATTTGTGTAAATCAATTAAAAAAAACATTGATCTATATTTTATTTTGATTTATAGTGAAAATCGACAAGGATAAGCAGTTGGTGGTGCTGGATGAGGAGCATGAGGTTTGTTAAATGCATTGTAAATAAGAGTATCTTCAGCCTGCAATGTATTGTTGTCTCTAAGGTACTGCCTTAGTTTCAAATTGTTATCAAACTCTTAATCTAATTTGGGTCATGAGCTTATTTAAATGCATGGTCACTCTGCATGTAAAGCACAGCACTATTAATAGTGGAACTATGCAGAAGCAATTGAGTTGGCTAATTAATTGCACAAAAATGTTATTTTAAAGCTGTTATGATACAACTATGTAAAAAGCATCGTTGGCACCTGCTGGCTTTTTGAAGAGATTTCTGCTTTGTTTCCACGTAGATCTGCATATTTGACTCTGAGCTGATCTGCCATCAATTAGAAGCTAGGATTGCTAATCCTCTGCAGACTCTAAATTTGATAGGTGGCATAATAAGGTCAGCCCAGTGTGTAGTGTTTCTTAATGGTACACAGGGCAAAATTAAATCCTTCCCAGGGATTTGAGCATTAACCGTAGCTCTTATTCCCTAGAATGTAGAAGTTAATGTAACATTTAAATAGAATGGGGGCTCTCTTTTGCTCGCTCAAGGAGGGAGGACTGAATTTTTCAAAAGCACCATCTATGTAGCTGATTTTAACAGATACTTTTTGGTGTGTGCTTGCTTACTTCTGTTTAGCACTAGAGTTAGAAAAGCATGGTAGCTGCCAGCATATCCAACCAGAGCCAAAAATGTTTTCTGAACTCATTATGGCTAAAATAGGGATGATTATTCATGCTAACATTAATTCTGTGTTTAGTCATAGGAATCTATTGCACACAAGTTTCCCTAAACTGCTCTAGTAATTTGTGTGAGAGATCGTTATCAGATCAACTGTAGATGTACATCTAACTTACAGCTGTTTCACTGTTCCATTATTCTGCTTTAGCCTTCGTAGTATGCCTTCAAGTGCGAGATCCTTTGTTCAAATATTGCTTGTGTTTAATGTTACCAGGGTATTTCTCCCGATGAGCTAAAAGATGAGCTGCCTGAGAGACAACCTCGATATCCTTCTTGTGCTGCTGGCATTTGCTCTTACTGACTCCTGGAAGCTGTTCAAAATGTTCAAAGTTGGACTTCAGCTTTTTAGGCCAATACTTGCCTGTAGTGCGACTTTACCGATATTTTATTTGTGAGATAACCTAGGAATCAGTTGTCATGACGCACTGAACAGTTGTCCCACTTGTTGAAACAATGACTGATACATTTAAGCCTTTCCCGAGATTTTACTTCCTTTTAGACTATATAATATTTGGGGAAGTAAAGCGAAGCCATGCTGCTGTTAATGTAAAGAAGTGAGTAAAATGTACCAGTTTTGTATGTGGCTATTTCTAAATATAGAAAACTGCCTGTGTAACTTAGGATCTGTTTTGGTACTTTCTCAGTATGTGGCCCTTGCTATTTTGCTGCAGTTACTGATTCTGGGAGTGCTGTATGCACATGATCTAGGGAAGAATCCCTGTATTTAAAAAAAGGAAAAGAAGAGGGACAAGTAAATTATTCTTTAGCTAGATGAAATAAAAGGGGTACTTAAGATATAAGTGAAGAAAATATCTGCCCCTGTTATCCTCAAAAGCTGGCTGGCACTATTCCATGTGCCATTCTGAATCTTTCCTTTCATGACCATGGTGCAGTAGGAGGCTATAAAGCAGGAGCCCTAGCTAAAACTTGAATTCAAATTCAGCAAAATACCTGAAACAATTAAGTGCTTAGTCTGCAAAGAAAGAATTTGGCTTTCATTAAGCCAGAAACACATTGGTGGGTGTGGGAAGTCTTTTGACAAAGCTGGGAGAGGAATATTTGCGATGAAAGGGTGATTTTTAGCTCTCTGATGTGAAACAGTAATACAGAGGCAGCCCTCGCACCCAGCTGTGGTAGAGGTTGGTAAAGACAGGCGGGGTCTGTTCTGAAAGTCATATATGGAAGTGAGAACAGGAGAACAGTGAGACTACTTATGAAATTTAAAGCATCTTCTAGAATGCAAGATTTATTTGTGCCTGCATCAAGCTCTGATAACTGAGGATTATATCCTAATAAAATCATTGATTTCTTAGTTTCTTTAACCTCTGAAAAAACATTTATTGTGTATAGTTACAAGTATCAGCATGATGATGGAAGAGTTTCTTACCCATTGTGCTTTATCTTCTCCAGTCCAGTTGGTGAGTGAACATTGTGAATGGTAGCTACTATGTGCTGTAAATATGGGAATATTCTTTGCTATGGAAGATAAAATGAGTGCTTAATGCTCAAATAGTGGTTCAGACGATTAAGGCTAGATTTGCTTATGCCACTGCTGGAAGCAAGTCATTATAAAGCTATGGCATTATCTGGAGACCTTCTTTGGCAGAGAGGAACCTCTAGTATGTTAGCTCCATCTTCACCATCAGCTCATGACAAGTGTAAACACTTCCGTGTGCCCAGATCTACCTAGTTGCTGGAGTTTTCACTGCCTTTGGGGTTCACGTTTAGGGCACTTAGGATGCATGATAGAAGAGATTCTTTCTTTTCCATTTCTGAAGGCCGAACAGAAGTGTTAGTTTCCTGCATCGCTGGTCAAAAGGTGTGTCTTTCTAAATGTGCCTGCCCACTGTGTTCTCAGTGGTGTGCTCAGCAACACCCTCCTGTAAAGGAAAGGAGCCTGGAGCACTCTGCATCTATTCATGTAGGTTTAACCGAATGTCTTTCCTGTCACCCTCTCCTCAAATCTTGGGGAATCCTCAAAATATGACCAGATAAGGCTCAGGAAATGAGTGAGGAGAGGGCTGGAAGGTACCGCTTCTGTTCCTGAGGGTTTCTGTTCACCTCTGTCCATCTTGCTATTCGGATGTTAGTGACTGGGTGGGAAGAAATTCCTCTCCCTCTCAGAAGGGCATGGGAACCCATGTCTACACGTGAAAGGAACAGGACTCTGTAAAAGGGTTAGGATGGGATTAGAGGGGAGGGTTTTCCAGGGGGCCTGTATGCAATGGGCAGCAGCAGAGGATGCCTCCGAACAGTGCTGTGATGTGAAGGTCTAAAGGGCTGTCACAACTATGGGTGAAAAGGAGGAAAAGAGGGCTCTGTAACCCAGATCTGGGCAGGTGAAAGTGCTGGGTGAACAGACTATGTTCAAGGAGAAAGAGACTGTAATCTTAGATCGTCTCAAGCTTATATAGAGCAGTAGCTTCCTCTGCTTCTGTGATAGCAACCCTCAACATAAACATACCTGTGCAGGGAACTGTGTAATTTTAATAGAAGCCAAATAACTTGTGACTTGATTTGGACTTACAGAGCTGCATTTCTCCTGTGGCTTCCATCTATGTTCTGAATTGTAATAGGGTAGCTTGCTGCTGTTACTGGATTATCCTTGTTATCCTCTAGAAGAAGAAAAACTGATTGCATTGTTTTACCCTTCATTACTCAGAACTAGAATAACTAGGTAGGTAAAAGTTTAGCAACTAGCGAGCATATTCTTCTGTAGTTACCTGAGAATCTTTGTATAAATGTTGTGGGTGTTACTTCCGTTCAGAAGGATAGATATTTTGAGTTAGAACAGCAGTAAGAAACTTCCTGGGAGACCTTGAGATAGCAAAGCAGGCAGACTTGTAGTACTTCATAGGAAAAGAGACCTTGGAGAATGTTCTTTATAGGTAGCAAGGTTTAAAAATACGCTCGTATCTAGAAACTTCTAAACAAGCAACTTCTAAAGAAAAGCCTTTTTGTTCCTTGAGGTTTTCTGTTTCAAAAAGTTTTCTGCAGATGTAAGTTAGTGGCTAGACTGATAACTGGAGTCAGAAACAAGGAACCATTAGCTGGGGCTCTAAACAGTAGTTAACTTCAGCTGCGACTGAAGTTGCTCAGTGTTTGGGGCTGCAGGGGGGAAGAGTCATTTTGAGCTACCAATTCAGTTGGGGGGTTTGGGGAAAGATTAGAAAGAACAACAAATTCAAACTGACTTGACTTGTTCCCAGTTTGACTCCAGCTCAAAGGCATATGTTATAAAGATCTGTATAAGCTTAACTAGCAAAGACATGGGAATCTTCCAGAAATAGCAAGAGGGCAAAGAATCGAATGGAGCGTAATCGGCACACTACTGTAGTGGTGGGAAGTACTGCTTTGTTGGCTGTTCTGATTCAAGTTTGACTGCTGCAATACTTGATGTCAGCTCTAAGCAGAAATACAGGTGCATGTTGAGACCACCAATTCAACCTGCACAACTATTACTTCTGGAAATGATTTTCAAGTACTAGATGTGAAAGTAAGAGCAAGGATGATAATGCATGTAAAGAAACAGGTCACTTTTCTGAATGGAGACTTCAGCTTTCGGTTTGGATTCTTTAAAAAAAAAAAAAAAAAAATCTTATTTTTGAAGTGTTGCAGTCAAAATAACTAAACAAAACCTCTTTTTTTCCACACAACTACAGGATGTAAGCCTGAACAGCAGATGATGTATGCTGGAAGCAAGAATAAGCTTGTACAGACAGCTGAACTTACTAAGGTATAATTGACTAGTTGAAATAACTATCTCCCCCTTAAATGCAGGTTGCAGAAGCTGTTTTGTGTCTTGCTTGCACCTATCGCAAGAAGGGTGTTATGAGACTTTGTAATTACAGTGAACAGATTCTGTTTCAGGAAGACTGAAGAGAGGGGTGTATGGAGATTTCTGGAGTTTTAGGGTACAAGAAGAACAGTGTTCTCTAAAACTAAAATATCCATTGGTAGGATGGACGTCCTTACTTTGGGGGATGAATTTATTGGCAGGAAGAATAGGCTGAAGTCTTAGTATGGTGTGGTGCGGTCTAGTTTTGCACAGTTTATGGGGTCATAAACTTGCAGAACATAGCCTTCAGAATAAGTAATGTATGTGCCAAGTGCTGAACAATTCTAAATCTTCCTGTGTTTGCTTCGTCCAGTACTGAGAACAGAAGAAGTCACTGCATTCACTAGGCCTAGGTGTATATATGTATATTTTTAAGAAATTGCCACCTAATTGTCATTTTGGAGATCTTTGAAATCTCTGCTTAATTGGCACCTACATTTCTTAAAGTTTTAGTTTCAACCAGTAAAGCTAAATAGAGTCAGTGGCCACTTCAGGTTTTTTATATAATGTGAAATGATTTCACCATTCCGCAACAGCGTCATTCCCTTTTGGTCTTCGTTATCCTGACCGAGTACTTTAACATCCCAGTAAAAATGTGTATTGGGGCAATAAGAGAACTGTGAACTTTTACCTCTTTTAGCTGTACCTCGTAAGAAAGGACCTCTCTTTTAAATGAGATGTCAAATTGACAGGAGTCAATTTCAAGGAGAGAAGCAGAAGATAAGATGGTGGAAGCAATCAGTACAGCCCCAAGAAATCTTTAACTCTCTTGAGACTGCATCTTAGAGGCCTGAGAACTCTAGTGTCTTTGACAGAAAGGAAGAATTCCTTGAGGAGGGAGGCAGTTTTCAGTGAGTCAGAAGGAAGCGTTAATGAGAAGAAGGTGAAAGCCTGGGGACTAGCTGTGTTGGAGTTAGTCACCTGTCAAGTGGGAGAAATTCAGTCTGAAAGGCCTTTGAATGAAAGCCTAGGAGTGGATATAGAGGTCCATGATCATCTTCCTTCTGAAGCTGGAGGATAGCCTGTTACCAGTTTGGGTTGCTTACTTGCTTTTCAGATGCGCTTTATTCTTGCTGAATAAAGCGTATCTGAGCCATGTTTCATTTTAGCTCATGCTGTGACTTCCTTCTGGTGTGATTTCTGCGTGTCACACAACTGAGTCCTCTTATTTTTTCAGTGGCTTGCATATTAGCTTTGCTTCTAAGCTATTCTGTTCTTATAGCACTGAATGTTGGGGTTTCCCTCTATCTTTTACGTAAAAAAAAAAAAAAAATCAGCATTAGTTGATAGTAGTGGATCACTGTCTGAATACAAGCAGCAGTGTCCAGACCCCACTCCAGCAGAGGTGGGAAATGAGGAAGAAAAGATGCAAAACTTGAATTGTTTCCTGAAGAAGATTAAAATGGTGAAATGGCTGAGGGCAGGGCTAAATAGGAAGTTCATTTCAAAGAGCAGGTTCACTGAGAAGCTTGTTTTGTGAGTCTTACAAAATCCCATCCATTCTGTTGGCCTGAGCATGCTTTTTGCAGCTATGTACTCCATACCATTAGAAAGGCAGATAACTGATTTAGTGCTGACATAGCTTTATTTTCAGTGTTGTCAGAATAGTAATAGCAGTCTCCAGTTAAAATATTTNAGAACACTTTTGAAGGCCTGTGGATTTGTAAAATTTACTTGCCTGACTCTCCTGAAAAGGTGATCCATTTGTGGGCGTTCTCAAGGACTTCAGTTAGCAATACAGAATTAACTTAGTCTCTCTTCAAGGGTATTAAAAAAAAAAAAAAAAACCAAAAACAACCAGTTACTTGCCCATATGGAATGTAAAGATTATATTGGTGTCTTTGGTTTTGTTTTCTGCTTCAAGGCTATGTAAAAGGTTTGTTTAAGACTTCTGCAGATCTTTGGGTTGGTGGTTTTGGGGGGTTTTTTTGCAAGTTTTCTATTCTGAGGTATCCCGGGCTTGTTTCTTAAGGGGGAAAACAGTATGCTGCCAGATACTATGGATTTATTCCAGTTCAGAGAAGGAATAACTGTGTCTTGGGCTGAGCAAACTTCCTGAACTTTGGGCTTAATTCAGCCCAGAGGTTAAATTCATTTGTATTCAAATAGACAATCTTCTTGCCGAGATAATGCATATGAGATGTGTCATTTCAGAGTAACTTTAAAATGTAGTGCATGTGCTGTTCTCACACATTCTTAAAGAAGAATGAAGTCTAGAAATAGGAATTATGGAATTCTTGTTCAAGTTAGTAATATTCCTTGCCACTTAGTCTTGTGTATTTTCCACTGATGTTTCTTTAGAATATTCTCAGAATATTAAGCAATCCTTTCAGGAAAGAATGTAAAAACTCTAGGCTGGTTACTGATTTATTACAGCTCAAACAACTTGGGTGGAAAAGTATTGATTGCATTGTATGCTTATCCCTTCCAAGTACCATCACCTCAAGAATTTATGCAATGCAATTTTGTTTAGGTATTTGAAATAAGAAATACAGAAGACCTAACTGAAGAATGGCTGCGTGAGAAACTGGGCTTCTTCCATTAAGAAAACCTCTGTAATAAGTATTTATGTACCATCCTGATAATACTGGAACCAGACATGAATACTTACATCTAAAAAAATGCACTGTATTTACATCTGTCTCCTGCAGTATATCTCCTGTGCAAAGTTTGTGCAAAGAATAGCAGGTCTGTCTCCTTGAAGTAACAAATCTTTGCAGATGTTTCCTTATTTGTACCTGTTAAAAGGGAATACTCCTCTGCAGGGACTCCTTTTGCACTCTTGTGACTAATATTTCTATGACTAAAATAGTTCAGTTCTGAATTTGTAACTATCTACAAACATGATTTGGAAGCTGACGCTAACTTTTTCTGAGCTACAAATGCATCCTTATGACATATACTAGCCATTTATATGCAGAAATTATGTACTGTCACTTACTCTTCAGACTTTTTGACTTAATGTCTTCTCAATTTTGAAAACTACTCCCTGGAAGCATTTAGTATTAACAAGACAAAATCCTTGTACAGCAAACCCATTCGTTTATCTTTCCATCGAGTCCATGTGAACTTTCTCAAATCCTTGGAACTAATTTTTGTCATTCCAGTAACTCCTCAGTTGACTGAGTCAATCTTACTAAATTTCAGGGCAAAGCTTTTACTGTCCAGTTCTCATGCTAATATAGTCTTACAGGAACTAGATAATAACTAAGGGCTGAATTACAACTCTGGTTACTCTTGTACCAGATGTCTTGCATATATAACTTACTACACTGCTAAGAAGTTTACCTCTTTGCTCATTTCCTGTTATATGAACACCTGTTAATACTGTGTGCCTTTAATTTGTTAGCTTTAAAATGACTTGAGAATTTTACACTGCCACTTATTACGAAATTGGTAAAAAGTTTGTTAAAGAATCCAAGTAACATTTTTTCCTAGTGCCTAGTGTTGCAGTTGACATTTGTAAAACAATAAAAAAGCTAACCTCATTTTCTTTGAAATTCCAGGCATCTACTCCATTTGTAGGAGTCAGGAGGTTAAAGCTTTTCGTGATAATGAATGATTTATATCTCTTTTGTTATAAAAGTTGGCCACACATAGCTTTTGAGTACTTTAATTACAGTCTAACTTTCGTAACTGCTTGTTGGTCAAAATTACATTCCAGATAAAGCTTTTGCATAGGTGATAATTTGATTTTCATTTACTTACGGTTCATCTCTTTGAGACAGCAAATATTCTAATGTGAAAAAGGTATTTAACTTTTATAAATGACCAGTCTTTTTACAGGTCTGTTTTATATTGAATAGAGTAGTTGTCTGATATGGGACATGTTCAGCCCATGCAGTGGCAAAAGGAGTACTCATGTGACAGTATCTCACTATCTTGCTCATGAGTGTTTGTTGTGCTACCGAATAAGCGTCTGCGTAAGAGCAGCTTCCTGTTGATAACATACCTTAAAATACAGCTGCCCTAACAAATCTGTTCGGTGAGAAGGAATGCAGTGTTAAATTTGGAGGCCAGTATTTCATGCTGTGAAACCTTTGCTGAAAGAAGGTTTATTTTTTGTTTGTAAACATATGTTGTGTTAGTGTTAAAACACTAATTCCTCTAAGATCACAAGGAATTTGTTTGCAGAGGTCCTCAGTGTTGGTAAATCTCTTCTTAGTTTGATGTTACTGCTCATTTATTTGTATATGAATCTGACTTGAGAGGAGCTTTTCAAAATACATGTTAGAATGATCCAATTAAATTGATCTTTCAGTGCGGGAAAGAAATGCTTGTAATTAAATTTCTGTGTTAACGTAGTGAACTGGAAAAACAATTTCCCTGGACAAAAAAATGTTGATTATGAAACTGTTACTTGATCATTCTGTACTACAGATCAATAAAAACAATGTCTTTTTGTGACAAACATTGTATAAATAAGACTTTGGCTTAAAGAATAGTGTCTTTCTAAGCATCAGCCTTGAAACAGCAAGAATCTTGTTTTGTTGGCATTGTGCTAAAGGTAAGGCATGTCAAAGTACAGCGTGAGTGAGAGGGAAGCTGCCACTTGTAATGTTCAGCTTGATCTGCAGTGGGGAAAACTGGATTAATAATCTTTGTCATTGTACTTTGTACACTGGTGGGCTGCCAGCATCCAACTGCTGCTTGCACAGGTCTTGACAAAAATAACTGTAAAAAGGGCCTGTCTCTCTCGGGAGGAGAAGGGAGGAGCTGCTGCAGTCAAATGATTGAATTTGATTCTTCATCTCTGGATCACTCCACCTTCTGCCAAGAAAATATTGCTACTTATGGCTGTATCTTCAGTCTGAGTTCTTTTCAGTTCACTTCGGAGGTTCTTGTTGCCTCCACTTCAGGGCTTTCTGCCTTGGGTGCTGCCCCTCAAGTCTTGTAGGAAGCAAACAAATCCTGATGAGAGCGTTAAAGCCCGCTTTCTTGTGAAAGGTGATGTTGATGCTGCTCAGCCCACCAGTATTATTCTTCAAACAGTCTTGCTTGGTAGCTGTACCTCCTTCCCTCTCTGAGCTGTGGAAGCGAGGAAGCAGCTGCAGGTACTTGGAGAATGAGTGTGCAGAGGATGTTTGCTGTTCTGGGCTTGTTTGTGGTTTCCTTGTTTTTAATGCAGTGTTTCGACACAACTGTCTGCCACTTACTGTCCTAGGCTCTTAAGATACAGGTAGTGCTAATACTTGATTAAACAAAGACATTAATTATGCCAAAATCTTTCCTGCACAAATAATACTTGTTTTCATAATGTACTTTTCCCACCTTATTTTTAGAACTGTATTTTCTGTACTGCTGCCCCCTTAAGATCAGTGGGAGGCAGATGTGTCCGTGTTCAGAAGGTCAGTATGTTCTGACTGTGCTTTACTAGTGAGTTGCTCATCTGTAATCATACATTTGTCCTGAATTTTCAGATCTCTAAAGAGGGTTCAAACTAAAGGACAGCATAAATTAACTAATGCCACCTATGGGAGCCTTTGTAGCTAAAGGTCTGAGAGTCAGCATTTTCCATTGTGAGCTCCTATTTTTCAGGAGTTAGTAAGTTGGCCATAAAATCCTTGGCCTGGAGTTAAAGGTGTCTCGTAAAGGGAGACTTATGCCACAATTAATCTGGTTTGCTTTAAATATTGAATAGTTGGCTGGAATACAGCTCTTGTAATCCTATTAATTGATGGTAGGCTGAATTAAAGCATGAGTTTGCATGTCAGCCCATAAAATGGACTCGTATTGTTTGAATATTTTTAACAAAAAAAAAAAAATTCAATGCTGGTATTTGATGGTTTAATTGTGTTTCTAGTGTCATGAATGTGGTTTGATCTATCAAAGGAGGCAACAATGCGGGTGTTGACACCTTTTTCACTTCTCCAAAGGAGCGTCTTAGGCATTTGTACCAGCATTCAATTTTTGTATCTTTAAACAGCTAGTCCAGAAACAATGTTAAACTGGTAACGGGCCTGTATCAAACATGCAAAAGCAAGGGAGTTCAATTCCTCACTTTAGTGCGCTCAAAAAAGAAATGTCACGCAACGTATTTTTTTTGATACATACATCTAGTTACTGTGAAATGGAGGTGTGATGGGACATGAGAAGGGGTGCAGTGAAATTCTTGCTTTTGTTGCGTGATCCAGGCTCGATGTGACTTGTGTACTGTGACCTGTCAGGGTTGGCACCAGTGCTGTGGGTGGTAAAAGGTGTGAGAGGTTCACGACCAGTTTTGAGAATTTGGCAATTCCATGAAAATATCAGTAACCAGTACAACTTCCATATGCTGTTTAGTCTCTGCTAGTTCACATTGCATGTTTACTTTAAACCAAATCTTTTTTGCTAAGCATGGTGCTTGTATTGGTTTAAATAAAATGTTTAATTAAGAGGTTCTGTTGCCCTGTTTTAATTGCAAAGTAGCACATCTAGCATGGCTGTCTGACAGGGGAAAAGCTATTAATACAGGGTATGACCTTCCTCCTTTTCTCAGCTTCCTGGAGTTTGCTTTGGACTTGTAGTGTGGTCTTCAGTCTTGAATGTGTGCTCTCACTTGGTCTTCTACCTAAAATAATTCCTCTTTCCATCTGTTGTGAAGGGTGGCAGCAAGGGAGAGGAGAGGACAGCAGCTGATAGAGTACTGTGGCATAACTGCTGTCCTCCCCTGCTGCTTTGCATCTTTGTGTCACAAAACTCAGTGTGTATTACTTGTGTGAGCTGCAAGACAGCGTGAGGGCTAGATACCATTCTGAAATGCCACTTAGGCTTCCATGTTGCACCTGTCCCACAAGGTCAGGGCTCCTGGCATAACCTGGAGCTGTCAAATACACTACAGAGTGCAGGTGCCAACTGAACAGTGTTAGAGTAGTTAAGGAGACCCCAGAGCTTGAAGGAGTCAAAGGAACTTAGTTGTACCTTTTCCTTCTCACTGTCATTGGCTCATCTCTTTCCTGCCCAACAGATCCCTAGATTAATTTGATCGAAGGGCTCCTTTTCCTCATTCTTGCTGACTCTTTCTTCCTTTCCTGATCTTTGGAGATTTTTTTTTTTTAGGTATTGTTGAAAAATCTACTAAAGATAATCCAAGGAATTCAGCTTCGGTAGCTGACATACAATGTTTCTGCCAATGCTGAAGAATAGCATTAATGGGCCACAGATTAGACATGAGAGAAGTAAACCCCTTCTCTCTCAGGTGGGAGAGCTTTGTGAAGGAGAAAATGCACAGCTGCTTCAGCACATCTGGCCCTTGAATGGCATCTTGGTCACCTAAGTATGCTGCAACAAAATCTGTTGCCAAAAGCTGTGAAAAAAACAGCTAAGCTGCTGTGGGAGAAGAATGGTTCTCAAGAACAGCTGATGAAAGGGAAGGAGGGGGGAAAAAAAGGAATAAATAGCTCTCACATCAGAGGGGGAGGTCACCTGTGGAGTCCTGTGGCATTCTCTGTTGTTCATTGAGTATGCTTAACTTGAAAATGAGGTGATAGTTTACTGGTACTACTACTAGATCATTGAGACAGTAAAAACAAAAGCTGACTACAGAGAATTGCAGGGAGATCTATGGATATGAAGTGAAGGGCAGCTGCTGTCATTCAGGAAAGGCCATTGACTTGTAATAGTTATATGAAAAGGGCAGTTTGAGTGGTCATTAAAGTCAAAGGTAGAGAAGGGAATAGGGAACAAAATGGAAAACCTCTGTGCAGCAGTACAAATCTGCAATGTACTTGTAGCCTGAGTATCACACATAGCTGGTGCTTTTTCTTCTAGGTTTGTGAATAGAGGGCTCGCCCAGGGCTAGAAGGAATTTGCTAAGGAGATTGCTTGACTTGGCAGAGCCTTTGGGGGTGATGCAAAGAAGAGGAGAAATGTAGTTGGTTCTGGAGAAGCTGGAAGAGGAGCTGGGGCAATCGCTGCCCATGTGTGCTGGAGTCTCCTGGCAGTGAAAGGGATGCCAGTCAAAGGGTCTTGTGAGTGTGCCTGTGCCTACTTGTTGTGGTTTAACCTGGCAGGCAGCTAAACACCACACAGCTGCTCACTCACTCCCCTACCCCCCAGTGGGATGGGGAGGAGAATTGGAAGGGCAAAAGAAAGAAAACTTGTGGGTTGAGATAAGAACAGTTTAATAACTAAAGTAAAATAATAGAAATAATAATAATAATAGTAGTATTGATAATAATGTTGTAATGAAAAGGAAAACAATGGGAGAGAGAGAGAGAGAAAGAAAAGAAAACAAAAAAACAGGTGATACACCCACTCACCACCTGCTGACCGATGCCCAGCCAGTCCCGGAGCAGTGATCCCCCCCAGCCAGCTCCCTACCATTAATATACTGAGTGTGATGCCATATGGTATGGAATAGCCCTTTGGCCAGTTTGGATCAACAATTTTAGCTGTGTCACCTCCCCTTCCAGCTCCTTGTGCACCTGGCAGAGCATGGGAGGCTAGAAAAGTCCTTGACTAGTGTAAGCAGTACTTAGCAACAACTAAAACATCTCTGCATTATCAACACTGTTTTTAGCACAGATCCAAAACATAGCCCCATACTAGCTACTATAAAGAGAATTAACTCTATCCCAGCCAAAACCAGCACACTACTCTTCCACGTCCCTCATGGGTTGTGGAATTGAGTGGAGTATGCGCTGGCTCTCCCAAGCTCCTTACCTGCTCCTCGCAGGTGAAGGTCCTGCCACGTTGTGCTTAGGTGCATGCGAGGGTGGGGAAGACAAGCGCAAGCAGGTAAGATACCGATACGGTGCCATTGAGAGGTGGAATGGCTGGATGTTGAGCACCCTTAAGGGGGAGTGCTGGCAGGGAGGCTGTGGGACAGAGACCTGAGGCACTTTGTGGGTATGAGAGTGGTTGGGCTTTATTCTGCTAGGCTCATGTATGGTAGGAGTGGTGATTTAAGGTGGGCCTCACCCCTTGGAACAAAAATGAGGATGTGTGGTGGGTGGGCCATCCCCTGCACTTGTTAGTTTGCACAGTTATATCAGCTGCAGTTTTGGCGATGCCCCCCCCAGGGCCTTCTGCAGCAGCAGGGGAGACCTCACCTGTGTGGGGACTTTGGGGGACTTGGCTAAGGCACCTCTCTTGGTAGCTGCAGGCATGCTAGCTGCTGTAGAGACCCAGGAAAGCTTTGGCCTGGCCTGGTCTTATTGGATTGTTCCAGTGTTCCAGTAGAAAATAGAACAAGACTTGTCAATCTCCTCAGATATGGCTGGTTAGAAAAAAAACATGCTCAGCTTCATGTGGGAACGCTTGCACAGATGGGTTTATAGATCTCAGCGCTCGAGTTCTTGGGTTTTGCTTCTACATGTGTGACTCTAGTTTGGTAACAGTCATTCTCTGCAGGGTCTTCCCTTAGGGCAGGCAACTGTCTCTAACAGCGAAGGAGGAGCTGTGGAGATGGTATCAAGTTTGTGGAGTAACTGCTTCTTCCCGTTCTACTCCAGAAGTGTATTGAGCCCAGGGAATCAGCCCTGTGTGCTGGGCTGGCCACCAGGCTGGTCTGGGTACACAGCTTGAATTGCAGCTGCTGGGGAAGAGAGAATTTTTGTGGGATCTGAGAGGAAGCCGCGGTGTTCCTAAAGAGCAATCTTGAACTGCCAGATATGCAGGCACATAGGTTCCTGCAGCTTAGCAAGGAAAAGGAGTTGTAGTTCTGAGAATGTATCTTTGGGGGTCAACAGTCACTCTTGGGGAACTGGGAACCTCTCTCTGGGCTGTTGTATAAGGTAGTGGACTGGCTTGATTTGTGCTCTATTTAAGCTGTTGGGAGCTTCATTTCCAGCCACGTTTCAATGAACACAACAGTTCTGAAGTACAAGGAGCCCTGGTATCAGCTTTTAATTTCTCCAACTTCTCACACATTTGTATCTGCCAGGACTCTATATTGAAAGGTTGAGCATAAGGCTGAGCAATTACATACCTCAATTTTTCTATTAACACTCAATTTTCATTTTGTGGAAAACAGTGAAGGAAAATGGTGAAATACTAAACAGTGACTCTTCTGTGGCAGTGGTTAGGACACTACTGGCATGTAAAATTGTATTCACATCTGTGTAAACTTGGCCACTGTTCCCTTCCCAGTTCTCATAGGCTTTCTTCCATATCTGCTGTTCCTTTTGGCGATACTAAGATTATGTGATCTTGTGGGGATAACAGGCTGCCCGCTGCAATGTGTATATGCAGTATCTTGTACAGCCTCGCCTTGGTCTGACTAGGCTTTATGTCTTTTCTCTAATGCGCCCATAAAGTGAAGGAGATGATTTTAATACATTTGCATAGATGTAGTTAATCAGCATGGTCCATTTTGTCATGCCACAGGGCCACTGTTAACCATTCCTGCTGTTATGTGCCATGGCAGGCAGCTAGTAGCATGAATGCAGCTTCTCTTCCCTTTTCTGCAGTACTCAGCTCGACAATTAATATAATGCACCCTTGAAATCCCCATGCCAAACAGCATCTGTTGTTGTCACCTCTTTTCTGCAGGAAATGGGAAGAGCAGAAGAAAATGGGGCAGAAAATGTTCAGTTGAAAGGGAAAGGGGCGCCAGCCATCCTACACTTTCACTAAGGCCTTAGAGGGCAGAAGTAGAGCAGAAAGTTAGGAGTCAGTGCCCTTATTGAGCTGAATAAGGAACAAGAGAGATTTAGCATTTCTTGAAAATAATGTCTAATTTTAAATATCCGCCATTGGAAAATGCTGCTGGATAATTGGAAGGAGAATGTGCCCGCCTTGCTCACAAATGCAGTCTGCCTGGCCATCTGCTCTGACGGCAACAAATCCTGGATTGATCTGCGAATGTGATTAATTCAGCTAGGATGACTGGATCAAGGGATCAGCTAGAGACAATATTCATACCCTACCTCCAACTGTGAATGTGCAATTGTTTGGTTCAGAAGTACAAAACAAATTGTATAGCTGTATTACTGGAAGAATGGAAAAATAGATGCATCCACTCAACAGCCCTTTTTTCCTTAGATGGCCCCATTCCAAAGTCTGTAAGTACAGTCTAATATAAGCCTGCTTTCCCTGTCTGTGAGGTGAAGCAGAGCTATTCTCATTTTACAGAGCTTCTACATCTTTATTCCCTATGCCGATGCTGCTGTGGCTCTCCTTGCTGCAGTTTAGTCCTAAGATCTTGGAGCTACTGGCTCTGCGACCTTGTCCACATGGCCTGGAGAGGCAGATGTGGAGTGTGAGCCAGCCACCCCACCCTGCTCCCTGTGCCTGAGGTTACTGATGGGAGAACTGGTGCTGATCTAGAGGCGGTGCAGGGCAGGACTTAAATCTTAAGAACAATCAGGGGGGTGGATTTCTAGCACTGGTAGAGCCTTGAGCTGATTTGATAATATGGATATAGCTGGAGAGATCAAAAGCAAGATTTGTAAAGGAATTTAGGTATAGATGAAGGCTTTTGAAATCCTACTTAGTGTGATTTAAGTGTGTAAATGCACATTGGGCCTGACCATCCTCAAGGCCACATTGGATGTCTGTGGGAGAACAGGGAGACCAAAACCTCCTGCGTCCCATGCTGACTCTTTATTCTCCCTCACAAATTTTCAAGCATGCTGCTGATCCGCTGGGACTGAAAGAGCTGCTTGGGGAAGCATGAGGTTGTGGGAACTGGGCTGTGTCTTCTGGCTGTTGACAAGACACCGAGCCCTGAACAGTTTTGGGGTTTTTTTTGATACAAAGCAGAAGTTGTGTGTATCTTCTCTCCTTTTGGGCGGAAACAATAATGATGTTACAGCTGGCAGAGGACTGAATGCCTCTTTTGTCCCAGTGAGTAGCTGCCCTGGTTCTACCTTGATGCAATCTTCCCACCATATCCAGCAGTGACTGGGTTTCTGCTAAAACAATTAGCAGTGAAATAGTTAACAAGGGAGACTTTTTTTAGGTGTTGTCATTCAATACCAGATGTAAGGCCATGTTAAAGTGCTACCACTATGCTTTTAGCTCCTGTTTATTCAGGCTGATATCGCTGCACTGGTTTATATTTGTATCAGAACTTAAAAGTTCTTCTTTGAAGAGCTAAGGACTAAGGGTGGCATTTTCGGAGTCATCGCTGCTACAGTTAGGCTAATGCAGAATGTTTTGGAAAATCCTCCTCTTAGTTTGTTAATGAGCAGCTGAATCCTGAAACACATTATAAAATAGTTCTTGAAGAAACAATTATTGGTCCCTTTGCCTGATCACATGCTGGTATTGTGCCGTGGGCTCAGGATTGTATGGACAGCCATTAACAGGAGCTCTACACAGCAAGAGAAGAACAAACCCTGTTATTCAAAGGACAGGTTGAATATTTGGTATTTAGCCTATTAAAACTGTTGCCATCTGACAGTAAATGTTGGAAGGATTGAGGCCACGGGTGGATTCCATAATGAGATGTGGTGAGATGCCTGGCAGCATCTGTGTTTTGAAATTGAGTTTTAAATGTGATTCTTGTTTCTCTTGAGACTTTCTTTCATGTGCAAAGGAATTTACAACGTGAATTTGTTTATGTGGTCACATACATAATGGTAGAGTCTAAACAGGGATTCTAAAGATGAGTTCATTGGCACAATAGGAAAGGATATTTGCTGGTTTGGCAAGGAAGTTGGTGCACTTGCAAGTCCAGGGATCTTTTCATCCTGCTGATCAAAGATTGAGCAGTGAACCAACGTCCTCCATCCTGACGTCTGTTAGCGCATACATGAGGTAAGCGGGTGCAGAGATTGTGTACTTTTGCTGCTTCTGACGTGTATTTAAAAGGTGTGCAGAAAAGTGACCTCTGCTAGACTACATTAGAGGTACTTGGAGAGTCTCTTCTAAACTGTAGATAAATATTCAGATTTTCCTCTCCTGAAAACCCAGTAAGCGAAGCCTTTATTGAAGTCAGCAGGATTTTTATTACTGAGTTCAATAGTACTAGATTCTTCCCTGGAATGACTATTTTCCAGGGATATTACTTATAATGTTGAAGAATGTGGTTAACCCATGCATTTCTACCATGATAATTGAGAGAAATTGCTCTGTAATCTTCCCTCACAACTCTCTGCCAAAGCACTGTTGTCATGACCTGCCAGAGTCGTCGTCTCTCTAAAGCTAAATCTTCCTTATGAACAGACTGTAACATGCTGAATTATGACTGATTATATGACTGTTTTCCGATAAGGACAAATGCTTGAGAGGGATTTAAGATGAAGTGAACAGACACTGACATTTTCCCTGGAGATTCCAATCAGGATTAAACTCAGTGAGTCCAGGCTAAAAGGAAAGTGCATTAAAAGCCATAGGCCATCTCCAGATCTCCGCTGTGTCTTCCTTACATTGTTTACAAAGTTTAAATGGAGAAAATTCTGAGAAGATACTTAGTTGTTGTTTGATTTGAGATACCAAATAAATGAATGAAATGAGAATTGATTAGTCCCTTTTCTACAGAATTCGCTTTTAATTTCCTTTTGTGTTATCTTAAAAAGACAATCTATAATACAAGAAATCCTTCAGTGAACAAATCTTTGTTGTACAAGATTACAGCTGCCTTCCACTTTTCCTGACAAGGTAATTGCAGTTGAATGGTATGCAAGCATCAGAGGTAATAAAACACTGCATTCCTGGAGGCAGAACCAGTAATAATTGCAAATGCAAGTACATGGCTGACACACCTTTTTATTTCTGGTACTACACATCCCTATTGCACAACATTCTGTTGTACAGGAACACAGAATATAATTAGCAACATAGCAACACTGTTGCTTCTTTGGGTGCTGAACAGATTGTTTCCCTTTTCTTTCCCCGTGTTTCAGCTAATACAGATCATACATCTCAATCCAAACCCATCAGCATCCGTTACAGCTGGAGTGCTGTGAAGGAAATGTTACTGCTGCAATGACTTGTGTATTCAAAAGCCATGATGCTGTTGACAGTGTTGTGGTGGCCAGCCCAGGCGCCACCTGAACAGCAGCTTGGCATAATCCTGGGTAGAGTCCTTAGTGCATATTTATGTGTCTTGAAGTACCAATTCCTGTGGTATAGGTGAGTCTCGTGGCTTGTAGTGGGTCTTGTGGGGAGCCAGATCTCCTTCAAGAACATTATTAGTAGACTTAGTGCCAAAGAGTCTGTAACTCTAGAGGGCTTTCTTGCCAGGGAAGCTCTAGGCACTACAGTTAAAGCAGCGGCCAGTGATGGTCACTATATCTGGGTGCCTTTTTAAGTACGTATCTACCTCGAATGGATCAAACTGCTGCTTTCCATATTGCGGTCGAAAACCAGCATTCCCCATTCCCAAGGTATCTTTCCACACATCCTCTGTTTCTTTACCTCCCACAGCTTTTCTGATGCAAATGACCCTCCTGGATGGCTTAGGAAAAGCCTGAAGCGGGGAGTTTGAACACTGAATGTCAGGTCTTCCAGCAAAGTCCAGTCAAATGGCCTTGGGAGTAAGCGCATCTGTGTGGCTCGAGGCTACTCGAAGTAAGAAATAAACAGTGTGCTAATAAATAAGGCCTAATGAAGCATCAAATAAGTTATATGTAGAAAATTAAGTGATTGCAGAGGAAAACTTGGTCCCCTGTTGTTTCTAACCCACTCCTCAGGAGCGAGGGATGAGGAGTAGTCGGGAGGTGGCTGTGATGCACGGCTGGGGGCTCAAGAGCCGCATCCGCCCGAGTTGGCAGTACCAGCCGCTGGCACAAGTGACCCCCCCATTACCCGAGGTCCGTACCCCACTGTACACGATTCCCTCTGCAAAACATGAACACGGTGGTTGCTCTCTTCCTAACCCATCCTGTCACTCTGAGATGGAAGGAAACCACAACGGGCTCAGCCCTTACTGATGTCCTTATCGCCCAGTGGTTGTCGTGTCCGGCCCCCTTGGAAGGGAGTGGGAAGGCTCCTGCAGCACCCGCCCCACGCTCACCCATTCTTTTGTTTTCTTACCTTTTAATTAATATTCACTAAGGTTAATTTTTAAATCTGTTTTCTGGGTTTCACATTCAAGTTTCATTGGTCGTAATGACACTGCAGTGGTTTTATGGGAGTAGTTTGTGGACGAGATGAGTGATTTTATACTGAAAGATCAACTTTATGTTCGCAACAACTGATTTCCTAAAGACAGCTCATTTGCTACGGTTTTCCCTCTTATTTTGGTGAAGGAAATGAAGCTTCTGCTCATCTCTCATTGTGACGCTCCATTAATTGCGCGTAAAGCTTTCCGGCAGATATCACCGGAAAACATTGTTTGCTGTTTGGCAGCTGTTAGTTTTATGGAAATCATTACTTAGGCTGCTCGCCTGGAGGAAACGATTGCAGCAGCGCTGCCCCGACTTTCCTTTATTGCAAGGTATGGCTGCTTAACACTGACACGACTTTTATATGACCCCGCAGAAGGAAAATACGTGATGTTCTCCTCCAACTACTTGTTTTCTTGCCGTTTCTTTTGAGCAAGCCCCAAACTGTATCGATTTGGGTTTGGATAAACTCGTTACCCGCCGCCTTCGCCGCTATTGCTTCCCAAGAGAAATTTGCCGTCTCCCTTTTCTCCAGGCGTAGCTCATACTTGCCCGCTAACCCCCTCCGACACGGCCCTACGTTTATCGTGCTCGCCTCCCACATTTTAACCTGAAAAACATCATCTTCTCTAGTTTCAGGTCAAATTCCATTTATCAAGTCGATGGTTTTTTTACCCCCGTTTCCTTGTTCCTTGCTTCCGTGGGGTCGCAGGCGTGTATCCGCGTGGCCCATTTCTCACTCCCCGCGGCGTTTGGGCCGTGTTTGGCTGCGGGTATCACCGCGGGAGGACACCCCCACCCCCACCCCCACC
>WAAD01032218.1:7138-20437 GCA_013389945.1 Fregata magnificens | reverse complement strand
TCTTCTGTCTGAAGTTTTTTTGATTGGGCTCAGTGCACAAGAGAAATTTTGTACATTGGAATATATGTAGTGCCATCTTTCCTGAAAAAGAATGCACAATCACCATTTTATTCTGTTTTAAAACAATGCAAGTCTTAATTTGGTCGGAATTAATAATTTGAATCTGTGTACCGTGACTGGAGACTCAAAAGCTCCAAGCTTTTCTTCTTTTAAGCGTAATATATTAACCCACCCAGTATTTTCTTTAAGAAGCTAGAACAGTAATATTTTTAGAGTAAGTAGGTATTTTGATGTAAATGTGATTTTTGTTGAAGCCAAAGGTGAGGAGTCATTCCAAGAGTGAAAAGGGGTGGGATGCACAAAATGCAGTGCCGCTGCCTGGTTCCTCCTCCCAATTCTTCCTTCAAGCCAAAAGCCAGCTCGCTGCTTGGTGTTCATGTCTGTTCCGGGTGGTGTGACACGGGAACCGGTGTGCAGTCCCCCTTCCTCTCGGCACGCTGCACTTCTTACAACACAGCTGGAATAGTTTAGGCTTTTGACACATAGGCGTCGCATTTATACAGGGCTCCCTGTTATAATGTCACTTGATGCAGTGACAACTGGTGGTTGCATCAGTTCATGTCGTGCTTTATGATGCCCTGCTGAGGTGTTCGTGCCTTTGTGTAAAATCTGCAGTCACAATCCATGTACCTCACACAGATTTGTTCCTTAGAATATATGACTCTATAATTAAATGTATAATGCTAATCAAAATGGTGCATCTTAATATTTTTATTTTATTTTCCAGCATGATTTATGTTCTGGTGAGCTCTTAAGAAGACATTCAGCAAGCTTTGTTCCAGTTAAGTGCATGCAAAAGCCACAAAACATGGATTCTTTACAACGAGAACCTCGTACCAAGATTAAATACGGAATCTGATGATTGCATTTGCATTAGAAAACAATGATTCCCCTATTTTTAAAATATTTCCACATTTTATACTTGTGGAAAGACTGTTTTCTTATATTTTACTGGGACACTGAAATCAAAGAATTACAGGTAAATTAATATAAAGATTACTGGGTTTTGAAAAGTTTTGACTTTGCACTCCATAAGGAACAGCCATAATCTTCAAGTAGGTATTCGTTACTGACTAGCCTTAGCACACTAGGGATTCTCTTTAGGCTGGGCTTCATAGTGGCTCGTTTGGACTTGTGTATCCCACTCTAACTGTAAATCAGCTGTAGCTGCCGAGCGCGTGGGAAGGACTGGAGGTGCTGTGTGTTTTACCTGTAGGCGACGCTGGTCTTAAGAGGTGAATTCATGGACACAATGGCAAAAATAGGAGTTCTGTTTTGTTTTATTTTATTTTATTTTTTTCTATCTGGTTAATCTTTCCCTGTATATGCATGGTTCAGAGACTTCTGTATTTTCACCGAACGTTAGCCTTGCTTTAATCTCAAGCGTATGTCATTGTGATAGGAGAAGTTGGATTGTCCACGAAGAAGTGAATTTAAATGATGATTTTTTTTTTAATGCCTGTGCTGTCTTATTAACAAATGGACAAACCTACATTTATCAAGTCCAGTGATGAAAATACTCTTTGAGTTTAAGAGTAATACTACAGACCTTTTCAAAGCAGAAAGTGAGATTGTGAAACTGCCCTGCTGTTCCTTAGTGCAATAAATAATAAAAAAAAAAAAAAATCTCAAATTCAGAAACAGTTATTTTTACCTGGTGCCTTGTTTTGTTTTTAAATTGAACAGATACTTGCTGTATTCATCTGTTTGTTTTATGATGGATAATTGCATTACCTCTTAAAAATAGAACACTGAATGAAGTTATGTCTGGAAAAGGGAAGCTCTGATTTCCTGCTTTTTTTTTTTAATGGGTCTGCAGATAAATACTAGATGGGGCAGGGGGAGGATGTTTTGGACAAATGGATAATATTGCATTGTAAATTGTTACTGCAACAGCTGCTTAATTTAGGAGTAATAATTAGGAATCTTTTTCATTTACCTGTGCTGGAGAATAATGAATAGTTTCCCAGTTCTAGTAAAATGGTTTTGTATAAACTGTGTATTTGTTCACTTTGGGTCTCTCGGGTGTTAGATGCAATAAAAATCGTACGAATGGCTGCACTGGCTTCAACCAGAAATCCAGGTACTCCAATACTGCTGTGTTGGACAGTGGCAACGACTGAGGAAAAAGAATATGAAACAGGGCGGGTATTGAATATCTGTGCCTGAATAGTAAAAGAATGTATTTGGAAACCTACCTGTTACAGATGTCCTGAGCTAGAGGTTTGGCATCTTAAACAGCCCTCGAGTAGCTTTTCTTCCATTAATTCAGTTGCTTTTTGAGCATGTTTATAGCCAAATGTGGAAGATAGCCTGAGACAGTGAATTCTGCAATGGAATTACTCAGTATGTAAAAAATACTTATTTAAAAGTTCTGATGAGCTTCATTTGGGGCCCCTAAGGTTGTCTTTTTTTTTTTTTTTTTAAGACCTATTGAAAATTTTCCCCTTTCCACCTTATTTATGCTGGATGTGATTGAATAGACCTTCATCATGTCATCTGTCAAAGCAGAGAATTCTGTTTAATCTCTTCTTGATTGGAAGTCCTTCTGTATCCTTGTGATTAGCCTTTCTCCTCCACAAATTTTCATTTTCTAAGCTGGAGGAGACTAGAACTATTGTCATCACACAAGATTTGGGTGCCCGGGGGATTTAGAGTGGCAGTTTCCTGCTCTCTGCTTCTGAATTCCTCTCCTCTTTATAATGTACTGGGGGTGTGAGAATTCAGGCTATGATAGCTTCAAATTCTCTTTCCGAAGTAATAATAGATACCTGACAGCTTATTACTATGTATGTAAAATTGTTTTTCTCACATGTGTTCCTTCTTTGAATTTATTGACACTTAATTTCACATGCCATCATTGCTCAAGCATTCAGCATTACAAGCAGTTGCAGGCTTTATCCTGTGGCCCTTGTCTTCTGTGCACAGGCGCGGGTTCCAGCCCGCACACCTCTGGAGCTCTGCGAGGAGCCCGTCCTCACTGAAAACTCTTTATTCCTATTCTGCAGTCCCTTTCGGTCAGTTAGTTGACAAGAGGATTTTCTTCCTTATGCAATATTAATTTTGAGGTTTTAGCAAAAGAATTTTTGAAAGGCTTTTTGGAAACCCATGAGTATTGTTCCTGTTGGATCATTTTTATTTTCCTGGTCCTTAGCTCCTTCAGTGACTGCTCTAAGAGATGACTTCAGCCTGCATAAGCAAAACTAATTAACCCTTTTGTATGTTTGTATATTTATGAATTTGTTATGGAAATGAGACTGACTGGTTCATAGCCCCTAGCTCTCCTTGGCCTTCTAAACAAATCTCTCATTCCCTTGGTACTTGGGCTGATTTAAGCCAAGTTACACACCAGAACAAACAGTGCAGGATTTACTGAGTCCAACCGATACCTTCTTCTGAAACCCCCCTCCAGCTGTGGAGGCTTTAGGAACCTTTATACCCAGGAATATTTAGCAAAATGCTTGCAACACTTGCACTGCCCTGTCGATGACAGGCTTTACACATCTAACGTAAAAGTGCGTGTGAGTATTCCTGAAGAGGCATTCAGATGTGAAAACAGTGCAGTGGCTTGCCAGTGCAGTTCTACTGGTGAACTTGAATTCACTGCTAACCCCAGGAGCAAAATGCTTATTTGGAGTCTGTCCTTCCTGCTGTGGTTAAATACATGAGGACTGAAGAATTTAAGTAATCTCATGTCAAAGGTCTTTAAACTGTCAAAACATTGCAGAGAAGGGTCAGAAGTGCAAGGTAGAAGTTAAAAAGTCCTGTGAGAACCCAGCATGTTGAAGTGTGAGGACTACCCAGCAGAGTCCTTCAGAGAATGCTGTTTAGAAACTGGTTTCAGCACTTTTATTTTTAAAAAAAGGTTAGCGTCTACCACAACCCACCCAGCTGCTAGGTGGTGTGAACATTGTCATCTATGCCCAGCGATGTGAGCCTCACGCCTGAGTTTTACCAGAGTAGTCCCTGCGAAAGCAACTGATGTGTGTGGAAAAGCATGTGTGATGCCCAGGCTAGAGTACTGGTCATTTTGCATTCAAAATGCGGACATGGTATTAATTGATTTTGGGAGTTCCAGGAGGCAAAAGATTATGGAGAAAATAAAGAACACTTCTCTCTCCCTGTCAGCAAGCTCCCTGGTAAGTCACCTTAAAAAGCTATCTGACATATTTAATATCTGAATACTTTCAGTTGCAAGGATTCAGCACTGAAGAAGGGACAGACAGACACTTCTTTTGTTTTTCTGATTTCTGTTTGAGTGTTGGGGAATAGTGTCAGGGACAGAACAATACACCTTTGGAGCAAAGTATTCTCTGTAAGTGACTCCATGCTGTGGAAACTTCTGGAAGAGTTCCCATTGCCTGCCTTAGGAGGGGAGAAGGGAAGGGTAGTAAGAGCTAATTAAACATAATCTGTAGAAATCACCTTTGAACATGCATTCAAGTGTTTGAGTTCAAACACGTTAAGAAAAGGCTATAAATTTTAAAGTTGGCAAAGTGGCATGTTCTGCTTCAACTCACAACCACCGGTGCTGTTGTAGAGCCTCATGTCACAACTTCTGACTTGAAAAGTTACTGAAACTTCATCAAAATGCACCATAAACATGTGTCACTGTAGGCTCTAGGGAAGTGTAGGCTGCAGCTTTGGGGAGCACACAAAGGTGACCCTCAGACCAGGACAGCAGCACCACAGCACCGCCTTGGTGGTGCTGGTACCAGACAGGTAACCAGCTGGTTTCTTGAAGCACTCAGGGAAGAAAGCATTTACTTACTTACAGAATTAACTGCAAGGAAGCAGGAGACCCTGTCAAGGCAGGAGGACAGCCAGGATGCTGACGCACAGCTGACAGCAACCGCACAGTGACCAGCCCAGAGGCAACAGTTCCTCAGCTCCATTGGTTTGTCTAACAATGAAAGGCACAGCATGGGTGATACCAGCTTTCTTCCCAGAGCCAAAACTTACCACACAGGGCATCAGAGGATACCTGGGCACTCAAGCAGATGATCATCACTTCTTCAGAATAGGACAGAACTAGTTTAAATGTTTTCTTCACGAGCCTGCTCATCTTCTCTGGTCTTCCTGAGTGGATATAGTTAAATAGGAGGGATGTGGACTGTTACAGGCATGTTTGCTTCTGTGAGATTCTCTCCAGCCCACAGCTGATTGTTTATTTACTTTCTCTAGTGTTAGCATGCAGAAGTGCTGTGCCAGAAACTCACCCACACAGCTACAGCAGTGTCTCTTCCTACCATATTCATATAAAAAGCCACCCACTTGGTTTGTCACACATCTTCAGTACAAACCCTCCTTCTGTTGGAATGAGGGGTCTCATTCCTAAATATCACTGAACACACTAAGAGCAGAACCCTGACATTTTAGAATGAGTTCTTACTAGGTCATAAGGGGAAGGGACTCTAGCAAGAAAATTTTCATGCTTGATTTTCCTTTGGTTTAAAGATATAGCTGAGGTTTTTTTGAAGTAGCTCCAGTGATGTAATTTTTATCTAGCTACATTATCCCAGCATGAATCCTACAAAGGCAGTAGAGGAGGAGTGATCCTTCCCCTCTCCCCCTTTTCCTTCCCCTACACACTGGAGCAGAAGCCAGCCTATCGGCACTGGAAGTCTGCACTTAACTGTGAGGAGCTACAGACTGTTCTGCTTCCTTGCAGATCCTGCCTTCACATCCAATTGTTTGTCCCAATTCTCACACTATGTGGAACAGAGACAAAGTAAAAATGAAATTCAGTCACTGCTTTGACAGCCCAGCTGTCCTTGTCCTTCAACTTACCACTTGGTAAGTTCACTGAAGCAGCCCATGGGTTGTCAACACAAAACCACCAGCATACCAGTTCAATAGCAGCAGAGGTGTATGCTGTCAGCACCAAGTAATGCTAAACATGAAGTAGTCAGTGTGCAAGAGTCATTATTATATTGAAAATAAGCTCATTAAGCATGCATGCAGGCCACCAGCAGAACACTAATGAACACAAATACACTTCCATGTATTTTTAAGGCAGTGAGTATTAAAGACTGCCAAATAGAGGAAGATGGTGCATATCCTGTAGGATTTCCTCCCCCCACCCCACCATTGTACACACAGATTTGGAAGTGAGCAGCTGTGTCACACAGGCAGTAGCAATCCGAAACTGTAAAGGTCAGGAGTGAGGTGTCTTCTCCAGGTGTCTGCCGCAGCCTTGTAGACACAAAGATACACCATGCCAGTATTAGTTATCGTGATACTGATCTTAATATTGTATCCTTCGTTGCCAGATGTGCAGCTAGGTTATCTCGAAAGTCATGGAGGTAATTGTATTGCTGAAAAAGCACAACCAGATTTGTAATGAGTGCTCTGTACTTTCAGAAGAGGCACTACACATCTTAAAAAGCTGTTTGATACCCCAGGATGAAAACTGCACCCTCTAGTCCGTTTGTTCT
The DNA here is from genome assembly GCA_013389945.1 of Fregata magnificens. Lineage (NCBI taxonomy): Eukaryota > Metazoa > Chordata > Aves > Suliformes > Fregatidae > Fregata > Fregata magnificens. The sequence goes on along the minus strand of WAAD01032218.1, from coordinate 13,940 downwards.
TCTTGTGCTTACTCCAAATCCTCTGGAATTTTTCACCATCAGACACAGATCACACGGATCTTGGCTTGGATCCTGTGGTTCCTCATAAAGGGCACACGTGAGCTCAAGGTAATGAAAACATGGTCCTCATAGGTGGGGGGGTTCATGTCAGAATTCAAAGCTGCTTTATTTGGGTCACTAAGAGTATTACTCTCTCCATAATGAGTCCATGATGGAGAACACAGCTTTTAGCTAGTATGACTATGTACAACAGTTTGTAGTAAGTTCTTAGGTGAACTCACACATCATGTGGAGCGTTAATAGGCAACTGTTCAAAATGAGATAAAAACCTTGGTCAGCAGAGGCTAAAGGACAGACCATCCACCCCAAGTGGCTGTGAGGGCTTCTAATTATAACATTTGTTGGTATCCTTCCCTGCCTCCTCAACCAGGGATGCAAGCTGCTCCCCACCTGACCCCTTGGTTTGTGGAAAACTGATTTTCAACAAGTAGTTTAAACAAGGTTTGCCTTCCAGAGAGGCTAGAGCTAACAAAGAGAGAGTCTTTAGGCAACTCTCTCTCCTCAGAAACTACTATCTTGCAAACTTTTTAAATGTCAGCTCCTCTTTCCTGTACATAGAACTGTTTTAAGAGCATAACATCTAGGACTTGTATCAACAGAAATATGTACACAGCGTAGTTAAAAATCCCACCAAAAGAAAACCTGATTGTGTTCAGCAACTTAGGCTTCCCTCCATGTGGGTTTTCACACTAGTGCTAGGGATACTTCTTAAAAGCAGACTGCCAGGATATTGATGTGATAGCTACAGAAGACGAACATGGCTAGCTGGGTTAGGAAGATGGAGCAACACCAAGGCAGAAAAATCAAGCAGACATCCAAGCTGTGAGGAGAATGTGAGCAGCAGAAAAAGGGACAATAGTTTAGTGAGTGATGAGCAGTGATAAGGAGGAGAGAGCAACAAGTTACTAACGATAGTGAAGAGCGGACAGGGAGAACAGCAAAGGCAGAACAAGACAGAATCAGCATGAAAGCAGAAAGCTAGAAGCAGCTCAAACCCAAGGGAGCAGCAGGGGCACCAGCTGTGGAGCATCTCAGAAAGGCAGAGGGATCCCTTTGTGAAGTGACAGAGAGGACTGTGTGAGCTCTCCACTCTTGTTTCAACACGTGTATTACCTGTTGTAGCCTTATTACCTTGATGGTCTGTATCGCCCCAGATCCTCTCAGGTTTCTGAGGCTGTCTATGGCTTGCTGAGGTGCCAGTGCATCCGAAAGCTGAAGCAGGAGACATGCAGCTACTGTAAGGGAAAGGTATATATGCATGTATGCTACTGAGCATCTCTTGCTGTACGCAGTACCACTTTTGCACAGTAATAGGTTTGTTCCATGAAAACCACTCCAGCAAAGCTCAACCTTGTCATATCAGGGTCACAGATCTGTTGGATCTTTTGCTGAATACTATTTGTTGGCACTGGCCCCATCTGCCTGCTACTCCTGCCCAAGCCTGCAGGCTTTGGAAACACAAAAACCCTCCCACTTTTTTCCCCACTGCCTTTCTTGCAGCGTTCAGGAGGCAAATTCTAAAGTCTTTCCGAGAAAAAAAGTTGCAGTACACCCAGTTAATTCCCCTGGTCAGGTCCCCTCCTGACCGCATTTTGGTTTTTTGGCAATATCATCACTCCTTCCTTCTGGGGTACACACAACAACTAATGCCCCTGCAAGCTTTAGGACACTGGGCTGAAGGAAGATGCAGAGGAATAGGTTAATCTCCTTTTCTTGAGGAGATGGTCAGGGAAGAGGGGAAAGTGCAATCCCATCAGTCAGAGGAGACTAAAATTTGCAGTGAAAACAGAGAAAGAGTCAGACAGTAAGAGAGAACTTTCTATCAGCCTCACTGAAAGACTGACCCTGCCTGACCCTCCATCCCCTCACCTACATACTCAAAGCTATACCATGACATACTTATGTCACTCACCACAAACAGTTTCTATACAGGCAGCTAATGTTACTACCATTTGACAACACCTTTCCCAAGAAACAGGCTCAAAACCATTAACTAGCCTGCTACATGCAGTGGCAGTTTCCATTGTAACCACAGTTAAGCTTCAAGCAGAATTTGGCTCCTGGAGACAGCACTGTCTCACAACAATGGGTTTATAAGACGGCTTAGTTAGTCAGGCATTGAGAGGGGGAAGACAACCGCTTACTGAGACATGAGCGTCCAAGGCCACCATAACAGCTGAAAGAGAAGAAAACATTTGGTTGTAACAAGCTGTTAGTACACTGCAACACCCCGAGCCCCCCCGATACATAAATGTACGGACACAATTCTTGCCTTAATATAATCAAGAGAAGCAGTGGTAAAAGAAAGTTAGAATTTCTGTAGAAACACCTGCAAGGCTGTCTCCCATTTATTCTTCAGAATTCTATTCTTTAGACTACTACACTTAAGTAGTGTCTTTCTAGAGAAACTACAATTTTAAAGTTCCCCTTCATTCATGGTAATAGTCCCAAAGGCACAGGACAGAAAATGGCATGAAGATGGACAATCTCAATTTTCTTTAAATCGTACTCCAGATTAAGGTCTTGATGATAGTTATGAGCTAACGATAGCAGCAGGGTTCTGCATCAGCAGGAAGCCCAAGGCCTCAGTGGATGCCTGTGCAGGCAGCTGTCAGCAGGATCCTCCAGGGAACATGAAACTTGGAAAGCTCTTCCCCTCTACCCTGAGCTCAGCTACAAGTGTCTAAAGAAATTACTTTAAACCAGTTCCATGCAATTTAAGAATGAATTTTGCACTGCTGGAACCCACTGAGCCCCTGATAAACAGCCCCAGGGTGTGTTATCCTCTGACAACAGCTGCTTTAGCTTACAACTCATATTGTATACCTGATATCCAACTAGGCTAGCAGCAAGGAGTCATGTGGTGCCATTCAACACACATGTTGAAGCACTTGCTGGACAGAGAAAGGGGAAATGGGAGATTCAAGTCTTATAAAGGACAAGTTAGCGCCAAAAGGGTGCATGAGGAGAAACAAGCAGCTTTTCACAGCTTGAACTAACCCTAAAGAATGCAATTGTCATTTGACAGGATTCCGTTTCAGCTGGTCACGTGTCTAGAGAGAAGCTGGTACCTTTTACAGGAACGTGGGGTGAAAGGGAGGCAACCAGAACCTACTGTATGATTGTTTTCCGGTTACTTTCCATGCAGCTTCTGAGCTCTTCCAGAATTTTGCAGCACTTGGCAATGTCAGGAGCGTCCCCATCAGGAATAGGATAGTGGTGCACACAGATCCCGTGCTGTTGGTAGGTGTCTATAAGGTTTGGTACTCGGTATTTTAAGAGCTCTCCTCTGGTACAAAGCACAAATATATCCTGGGTCCCACAGTTCTTTAGTTCTTCTGCCAACAGATTAAAACACTTGCAAATAAACAAAAGCTTATCAAGCTTAAGGACAAACAGATAAGCTACTTGGTACTGATTATCTTGTTTAATCTTTGAGGTTAAGACAATAGGAGTTAGCAATTTTGCTTTAAGCATCATTTACTTCTCCTGAGTCTCTCCCACATTTGCCTTCAGGTAACCCACAAGAGGAATTTTCTGGGTTCAGAGTGAGTCTTGAGACAAGCCTCACTAGAAAGCACGTCAGCACTCAGAACAGTCTGTTAACTGCTGCCAGCTTAAGCATGATTCTGTCCCATCTCCAGCTGTGATTATGTCCAAACACTGTGCGTTTTTGCTATTAGTCTCTGCCCTACTAGTGTTTACAGATGAATACTAGGCACAAATCTTTACATGATTTCATCTTTTCTATCCCAATCTCACTTTTCTGTGGGAAAACGAGATTACAAGTTTGTAATTCATCTTGGTCCTAGCTGCTTTGAAGATGCCTTCTCCTGCACAGGACTTAGCAGAGCTCATAGTTACTGTGAAAGATACACAGATGCCTGTATAGCTCCAGCCTGGAAATACTCTGACTACTTTTCCAATATTTGGTAGAGAAGTCACAGAGAAAGTGGCACTGCACACTTGAAAGTGCTATCTAGTACTCATAACTGTGACTGTGGAAAGATATTTGCTGCATCTCCAAGCACAGTGTTTCCAAAACTCAGATAGACATCGCCGTCAGACATACCCCCAGCAAGCCTTTGTAAAGAACTGCTATGCATTCTAACATCACGGCATGTTAGACAGACAACTATAGCATCCATTATAGAAGTACAATTAAAACTCCACCACCTCTCAAAGTCAAACCATGTTTTAGATACCCGGCGTCTGGATCCTTATGTCCAAATTAGATAAAGAGCAACTCCAGCGGTCTCCAGACTAAGACAAGGTAAACCTCTAGCCCCTTAGTAACTTATGCTTTCAGTTTATCTGCACGTTGTTCTTGCCCATTACATGGAAGTAAGAGGCACTTATACACTGTCCAGAAGACTCACCTATATCTTTCTGAAGATTTCTTCTAACATCCTTAAACCTGCAACCTAAAACAAATTGTGAATGACAATTACCACTCCAGGTAAGTGACATTTATGGAATGGCTGCTACAGCTGAAAAATAGAGAACAGACAACCTTCCACCAAAACCAAAGCAGAGAACAAAGCCACACCCCAAATAAAACACAGTTCTTATTTTTGCAAATAGATCACTAGCGCAGAAGACAGTTTAAAGATTATTATTTGCTTAATACTGTAATCTAAGAGGATTAAAAAAACCTGTCCAAGTTTTTAAGCTGCTATGCATTTTCCAGATGAAAAGTTTTGGGTATTATAAATCAGGGTACAGCTAAAAAAACCCAAAACAAACCACAAAAAAACCCCACAAAACACAAATCAAAACCCACCAACAAATAAAAGGGCCGGACATAGATCACTTAAGAGTTGTCTGGTAGGAATGTAAGTTCCCTGTTCTGTAATACTCAGCACAAATCACATTAAAAATCCTCCTTACTATTCAACCTTCAGTGTATCGCCACTTCCATGTTTGCCTTGGATCATGCTACCAAGGCATTTTTGCAATCCCTACAGAATACTGCACTGGGATATTCACAGCTATTGTTTGGTTTGTGGGATGTAATCGCTCAAAATATTTGCGCTGTGTCCTCCCTCTGCCCCCCCTCCTTCACTCACATAGGCACACAAGTTTTATGCCTGCCCCGACAACAGCCAGGATTGTTCATAAACTGAAACGCCTTTTGAAAGCACAACAGCAGAATCCTGAAGACCAAGAGCTGTATTGGCAGAGCTACGACTGCAGGTTAGCATCTGGAGATTAAAAAGCTATTACATGAACAGCCCAGGGAGCTAAAAAACATAATGCGGCTATTTTTTGGCATATATGTTAACTGGCTTTCAAGTGCTAGTGGGATTTTCATCAGCACTGGCCATCACCTACTTCAAGGTACCTTAAATTCAAATACTATTCAACACTTGTTTTCTAGTTCTTTAGTGTTATTAGTCCCAAGCTTGTATTTCTCAGAGTTGTTAATGAAAGTTGAGTAACTGCTTTAAATGAATTAGGGGAAGTTCACATTGCCACCACCAGCAGTTCTATCTCTTTCGTGACCACACAAAAGGAGATTCACCATGGCTGCAGTTTTGGTAGTTGAAAAATACAGTGAAAGCTTATATGTTTATTTTTATATCACGGCTGTGGTAGTGCAACCCAGACGCTAAAGGAGAGCGGTACAGAACTGTCAGCACAGCGAGTGTAGTTTGAGCCCGATATATCCAAATAAAGGAATTATTTGTCAAAGCAGCCTTACTTCACTTCTGTTGTTACTTGTTATAAATAGTGAGTCAGGCTAAAAAGCCAGCTATTTTAAATGACAGTGGAAGACGGCCACTATTCCCTTACCACTCTGCCAGGTGATCTTGCATTGAGATATTCTCTCGATTAGTCTTGGTATTTCTGAAACAATTATTCCAGTGGTAGATTACAAAACAAGTCACCCCATCACGGAAATGGAACACAGAATTTTGGGGTACAAGCTGTTACCTCTCTTCAGCTTCAAACATGCCTGCAAATTTCAGTGAATGCTTCTTACCTGGAAGGGAACATAATCCCAGAAACTCAGAAGAGTAGACAGGAGACAAAGACAACCTATCAGAAAACAAAAAATGAAATAAAAAAAAATCAGAACAGAAAATTTTGATCATTTGATTAGAGAGAACTCACTACAGGACATTCCTTTTTCCGTGGGACCATGAGAAGAGTTACCTATGTATAATTTTAAGAATAAAATGAAAGTATTCCAGTGTTATTTCTACAACATCAGACAAGGGAATCACACATTTGGTAGCATACTTCAACACGTACCCCTGCCCGAGCAGAGGAAAGCGTTGACAAATCCCCATTTGTCAGACAAAATCTACCAGGACACTCGAGCTAGCACGACCGGCAGTGACCAGCAAACGCTTCCAAAAGCGGGTCTGGCCCCGCACCCACTCACAGTTCGCCAGCACCAACTCAATCCCTTTTCAGGGGCACCCTCAGGCCAACCACCACCTCAGTCCTCGCTCTGGCAGGTCACCGGGGCCCGGCACGGGTTTCCTTCAGGGGAAAAAACTCCCGTTTTGCAGGAGCGGGATTTAACGCAAACGCCCGCGTAGTTTCTGAGGGACAAGACCCCGCGCCCGCCCCCGGGCGCGTCTCACCAGGAGATCGGGAGCGGCCTCGGGTCCTCCTCAGCGGCCTCTTCGTCAGAGGAGTCAAAGTCGCCCGCTTGCGTCGCGCAGGGCTGCGGCGGGAGAAGAGCGAGGAACTCACCTGGGGGCCGGAGCCCGCCCTGGCCCCCCGGCTG
>WAAD01032215.1:13076-28860 GCA_013389945.1 Fregata magnificens | reverse complement strand
TTAAATCTAAATAAAAGAATTGTTACAAGTAGGGCCAAGGTATATGCAGCTCTGAAGAACTACTTTGATGCTAAAGGACAATGTTGATGACAGAAAAACAAAAAAAACAAACACCAAAACCAAACAGGTATTAGCTGGCTGTGAGTAAACTTAGGCTAAAAATGAGGAAAACCTTAACCATTAGATCAATTATGTCTTTCCCGGTTTTCCTGACTGCTTTAAACATAAAGCTCACCAAATTAATGAAAGGAATTACATGACATGGAATTTGCAGTATTAGGGGACAAAATTTCATGACATTAAAAGTTCCTTCCGGTTCAGTTTATCCATCACCTTATATCACGTTAGGAAAAACTAGTAACCTCTTTTTAAGCCTAGAAACCAGAAAGCAGCATATGTAGCTGATTTACATTTCAAACCTGTCTTCTGCAGTAGAGGTCAATCATTCTGTCCAAAACAGTGACCTCTGGGGAAAAACTTGCCATGACACATATGGAAAACACAGTGTTCAGACACAAACCTTTTGAATTGGCTGCATATTTTCAGCATTATCCGTTCCTCATTATTTTGAGACTATTTGTAGACATCTTTTAGCATCTATCTATGGCAAGAAACAGTCATGGCAAATGCAAAATAAAACTTTTCCTGATGAGTGACTTACCTAAACCTTCATAGCCTTTAACATACTGAGCACTCCTTGTTCACAACTCATTAGCTACAATATATTCCAAAATGTCAAGTAAATACAGTAAAAACAATGAATTACGGTTCTTGCTGTACAAAAAGGAAGATGCTGGAGATAGATTAGCAACGTTGTGTGTAGATATTATCACCTATCAGTAATCCCCGGAGTATAAATTAATGTGTTTTTAATGGATACATCACCTGTTTATTTCAGGGAAAAATAGAAACCAAAAAGAATTTTTCTCTTCTCCCATCCCTGTTTCCTACCACTATTTCTTTATTTAACTCTTAGCCTCCTCTTCTACTGCTATTTACACTTCCTCTGTTTTCAGGGCTCATAGCTCTCTTTCTCCCAGCCCATTCCGCTCTGCTTTTACACATGTAGTATTGGACAACATTTTAAACACCCCTCACACCCCGCCAAAAGCTCATCCCACCCTCAACAGGTATTTATCTAGACCCAGTGCAGTGTTGCTTCCGCTGCTATCACATATATGCATATGTATCCCTTCCGTCACTATTAAGTTGCCATCTCTTGATTCTGTGATCAATGCGGCCCTTGCAGCTCTCCACAACATAACAGTTTCCATCAGAATTCTTAAAAACATTACGGGAAGGCCCACCTTCCCTCACCATCACAGAGCTCCAAGCCACAGGGAAACAAGGGAACCATGAAGATTTCCAAGTCAACAGAAACCTTTGCCAGGAAGCCCCTGCAGCCGGGGGCTCGTGAACCTGCCACCTCTATCACAAAGGCAAGACGTGCACTCTCACGGAGGGCGCTGCTCAAGAAAACGTGCCATATGCTACACCAGACCCCAAGCCCAGAACTCAGTTCGGCGCTCTGTGCAGTTGTTTCCCTCGCTAGCGGTTCCCTCGCTAAGGCCCGGGCTTTTACTGGAAACACCTTTGTAAAATCGGGGTGCTTTCCTTAGCACAGAAACACGGGGCAATTCATGGGTCTTCTGTAACGTGAAAGGACCCCGTCCCTGTGCTTCCCTTCCAGCCTATGCAAGCAAACTGTGTGAACAGTGTGGTTCTCCGTTTGAAAAAATATTGCTTCATTTGCACTTTAGCTTTCATCTGGGAAAAAAATTATAGATACAACCTAAGAAACAATTTATTAAGTGTACGCATTGCTCTGAAATAAGGAAATCTTTCTGAGCCTGTCAGGCCTATCTGAAAAAGAATACATTTTATTCCTACTTGGTGAGCAGAGAGAAAAATCCCTCATGTTTGTAAAATCAACAGTAATTTGACCCTCTGTCTCTCTCCAATTCATCTTACTGCTGATGCAAAGGTTCTCTCTTAGCGGGCATTTGCCCTTTCAGCTGCCCAACAGACGCTAGCAACACACGAGTGTCCTGACACTTACGCTTGTGACAGTTTTTCTTTACAAACACAGAGGTGGAGACTGTCACCAACCCCTTAATCATCAGCACAGCCATTCATCCTGTGTACCGAATGACACAGGATGGGAAGAGAGACAGAATTTGAGAAAGTCCACACTTATTTCCACAGCCTTATTCTTTTAATCATCGCCAGGAAGTAAAAGACTGAAAAAAGGCAGGGGTTTTGCCTCTCCCAGCCTGTTCTGGATCAAATCACAAAGCTCCTTCATTTACGCAGGTCACCTATTCTGAAGTGTTACCACAGATCTTTGCGTTCTGACTCTTCTGAGGTACTCTGAAGAATCCCTCTCTACAATAAATGCTCCTCCTAAAGTATGTGTGGCTGGTAAGGCCTGCTTCATATAGGAGGAAGAATGAATTAAAATTCCCAGGGCTGCTCTGCCACTTGTATTTGTTTCAGCCTGTGCTCATGCTATGCTCCAAAGAAACTGATAAAAGCAAAAGAGCAGCTACATTCTATACTGTTATTCTGTCAAAACTGCATTAGAGATGAGAAATAAATCTCAAGTTGCATTACTTTGTTAAGCATGAAAAGAAAATAATCTCTTTCTAAAGTCCAGTTACTCTCTCATTTCTAAAGCGGCTTCACATTGCAGAATTGCCCTATTTTTGACTCACCAGTGCAAGAAAGTTTAGTTCTGTGCTGGGAGGAGTTTGGTTTTTTCCCTCTGGGATGATCACTACATGCAGTGTAACATCCCGTGACTCACAGGGGATGAGGATTTTAGGAGTTTATCGAATCTGTGTAACACCCTGTTAAGACATATAAACAAAACAACAGACAAACCTCAACAACAAAACCCCAACCCCAAACCAACAGCCATGAAAAATAAAAGCCAGCAACATTCAGACTTGATACAAGAACCAGCCTACTGCAGGAGGGCTCATTTGGAAGTGTGCCAGGGAATCCTGGCACCTCCATCCTTTAGAACAAAACAGCTGGAAAGTGGCAAGAAGGTGATTGGGAAGAAAAAGGAAGGGCAAGGGCGATAGATAAAGACGTGGTCAGCCAAGGGTCTGGCATTTTTCAGAAGCATTAAATTTTTTCAATTATTCATATCTTCTGACTCACTACCGTCAGTTACATTATCAACACGCTGCTAGTGCACAATACATCACTTTCACAAGGAAAAGCAGGTATTCAGAGATCAAGAATGCAGCTCTAACACAAAACTGTACACTGAGTTCACCAGATGAAAACAACGTACCTTGTAGAGGGCAAAGAACCACCATCACCTTTGTTTCTTTGTAAACAGCCTACAAACACAAGACACACTTCCCCCATGCTAAGTATGCATTTCAGAGGAGTGAAAGGGAGGCAGCAAAATGTTTTCACAACCTTTTTTTTTAGTACTCGGTTCTCACTTCTCTCGGACTCCCAGGTTTTCTAACATCTCACTCACTACAAAGTTCATCCACTCATCTTTTCCCCTAGTAGAATAAGCCAGATTCTATGTCCCTGAAATCAGTGTTGCTGCCTCCTTTTGTGAGGAGAGTGGACTCTGCTTCCTAAAAAGAATTTACACAATCTAGCTAGAAGTTGTTCTATGGATGGCTGTGGCCCCCCTGATCTCAGCCATAGATTACCAGCCACCCCCGGGACTGTGAAACTACACAGGGAGCTGGACCATCTGACTTATTCAAACTTCCACCCGGCTGATCCAGCTCCGCACGCAGTCACCTTGCCATTTGATCCGACACAAGGGCAAGGGCTGCAGGAGCAGGGTGAGCCTTCTGGAGTCAGATGTGTGTGGATTACACACATCATGAAACCACAGTCTAAGGAAAATAATTTGAATTTTTTCAATTGGTGAAGGGGTAGCAAAGCTGTAAACATTAGAGCAACCTGGTTTTTAACACAGAGAGCAAGAACATTAAATACATGCTCACACACAGATTTGGATTTATCTCANACCAGTCTACACTCTGCAATTCGGAAGTAAAAATAAACTGTCTGATCTCTTCTCAGCCACAGGAAGAGGAGCAGATTTTGAGGAGGGAGCAGCAGTAGGTTTTTTCTCATCGTTTCTCGGAGAGCTGACTAGAACAGAGCAGTGAGCATGAGACGTGGTGGTGCAGCAAATAGGAGTTACTGGTGACAGGCAATGCAACCTCTAACAAAACATTGCTAAGGCTTCCCCGAGTAAAACATCCGCTCTAAGTAGGAAAAGGGATAGAGGCCTTAGAAGCTGAACAGTGAGAACCCCTCTAAACACGAAGAACAAACCGCAAAGCTGTTCAGCTGGAGGAGGGAGAAGGTGCCTGGCTACCTCGGCAGCTGCTCAGCTAGGACTATAGCCAGTGTATTCTTCAGAGGCAGTAGTCCGCCTCACTATCTATTGTTCAGTTTTAAGTATTTTAACCATTTGTTATACTCAAAATCTTGTTATGGGCAAAACCAAAACACACCTTACATCTAAAGCCAACATTTTTTTTGTTAGTACAACTGAAATCTTAACAGACTAATCAAAGAATTATTATTAGTCCAACTTTATTACAGAAAAAGGAAAAAAAAATTACTACACAGAAAAAAAAGAAGTCTTAAAACTTTCAAGTTAAAATTGTTATGGACACAGCTGCTAGTACCTATCCCTTTCCCCACTGTTACGCTCACCCTTGCTCTGTTCCTCTGGGTCCTAATGTCAACCACTTCAGTGTGGCTGTGGGAGATGTACATCGAGTCCTATGTATGCAGGGTCCTTCACTGGGAGGAATATGATGTTGGTGGTTTCTTCTTCGTCACTCCAGGATCTGATTGGGGTCATTTCTATATGTTTCTTAACACGCTTTTACACGTTGCTTTTTCCTCATTGGTCTGCAAGTTCATGTGTTATACAAATTTGCTATATATGGTGTGCTTTACATATGTCAGGTACTATTTCTTTGTTACCCCTAAAGCTGATTTTGTCCAATTCCCACACCTGCATTTCTTTTACTGAACACTGGAGATATTTTTACAATCCTGAGGGTCTCCAATGTTAGCTTGTGTGCCGTCTCCTATCATCCCCTACTTGCACTCCACTACACTGCATCCCACATCCCCACCTTCAAGGCCTCTGCTGTCATACCAGCCCTGCATTTCTGCATTACTCTAGAGTCATAGATATCTCATTCTACACAGAATAACTGCTTGTTACTATTCTCTATATGAAAACTAATTTTGTACCATGCAAAGATATGCGTAAGTAAAACAAATTAGGCACAGCCACCCGGTCAGAAGAAAAATTGTTGTCATAGCAAGCCCAAGTTAAAACAAAGCTCCAGGGAAGTCAAGATGAGTTCAGACAAAGTCCGAGAAGCCTCAGTCCAAGGGCCTTGCAAACTTAGTACAATGCTTGGGGCCTGTAGCTAGCAATGGCAATACACTATTACCGGGCTACAGGGCTACACGTCTCAATCCCAGTCAACCACACCAGTATAACATCAGTTTCCCATTAAGACTAAGCTTCATTACTTCAACAGTCCCTGGCAGGAATTTGTTCCTAGCCTCAGCTAGTACACAAGCACGGGGACCTCTTCTTTCAGAAACAGCAGTGGGCAGAAACACCAGCGGCACTGTAGGGTAGAGGAAAGAGAAGCAGAAAATCCGCCTCGGCAGCTTCACACAGCATCTTCTCTCATTCATGCTCCTGTTCCAGACACACATCAAAATCCTAACTGATTTTAAGCAGTATTTTACTACTATACCTGATTTAGCAAACAAATAACTTAAAATCATTGACCAAGATCTAAATTGCTAGAATGCCTTCTATTGGCTTTCTGAGAGCATTTGATGTAAAGACTCCCTGAGAAATGAGAAGTGCTGAGCCTCTAATTTGGAAATTTTGTTTCTCTTGGGCTGCCAGGCCCTTAATTTCAACTGTTGGCAGTAAACAAGTCCAATGTGAGAGCTATTAAGAAATAATCATTCAGAGTAAGCTCATGGTGACAGAGACTGTGTTGCCAGGATTCAGTTTAAAACTGAACAGACACAAATATGGAGAAAATGCAACTCAGCTGCATGGATTAATAAGACAGAAATAAAAATCTGGATAACAAAACTTAATATTCTGATTTATATGTGTGTGATTTTATTAAGTATGCATCATTAAACTCGTGAGTAGCCTATTAGAGACTCTTTATTACAACACGTGGACATGCTACTGAACTTAAAAATCATTCCTAAACAGGTGGTTTTTTTTTTTTTTTTTACTCTAAGAATGTTTTAATATGAAAATAGAAGGCTTCTTTCAACCCACCATCCCAGTCTCGATCTTTTCATTCCTGTTTCTTTTATAAAAATCCAAAGAGATTTTGTAACACAAAAATGAAACTGGTTTAGATATGTTAATAATCTAATGCTTTTTATCCTAGCTGTATGCAGAAATACTAGAAGTCAAACATTTCTAAGCCTTCCCCCCTACTCCCCTGAATACTCCCACAACGATTCTTCACAACTGCGCTGTGGATTTTGAGGCAGAGTAATGCTGTGGCTGTTTCATGGCATAGCCTGAGGCTGCAAATGCTCTCAGTCCTCAAACATCATCCTTCCAAGTTTTTAGAAGTTTCTCAATTCTTTGTTTAGCCGTCACATGGAGTCTCACACACAAGTTTCACACAACCCAGCACTGAAAAGAATTAAAAATCCATCTGCCTTTATAAAGAATCCATTAGAGAAAATACAACACGTATCATGCTGACTGTACTTCATTGTTAAGCTAGAGGTGTGCATTTTGCTAGTGGGTATTGAAGGCCAGTTTCTCAGTGAGTGCATAAACATCACTTGATTGATAGTGAGAAGAAACACATAAAGAAGGAAGGAAAGATCTCAGCAAAATCCCTCCCTTTATGTTTTGAATGCAGCCAGACAAGTAAGTGGCCAGAGACATCAGTTAAAGGACAGGCTTGTGCAGAACTGCCTGACACCATCCAGAGCCTGCCTGAGCCATCCAATTCTGGCCCTGAAGGAGAGCCACTGGACGTCCACAGCACTTGCTGCCTAAGAGGATTCTCTGAATCAGCTGATAAGCAGTAACCGGCTGCCTCTAGTCCTATATATTCTGGCTGTGAACGTGCATGTGGAATGAGCGTTTGCTCTTTAGTCTAAAAAGTCACCTTTTTGTGTAAATTAACTCTCCACTATAAAAATCCTACCCAGCAAAATTAAAGACAGGAGAAATGTGGCTCATTAGGGACATATTGTGCCAAGTGAAACAAAAAATAGGACAGATTTTTATCTCAGTTATTCTGGAATAATTCAGCTATAATTTCACTGACTTCCATAGGATTAGTATCATTCATTAGTTTCCTGTGGATGTCCTCCCACATAAACGAGGTTAGAATCAGGGTCATCCCAAACAGATTATAACGTATTTTGTACAGGGCTAAAGTAGTAACCGTGCTTATTCACTCTCAGTTACTGGAAACTCTAAATTTTGACTTGGATATATATATCCAGTACAGCACTGCTTGCATTTGTAGGATTGGGAAATTAATTTCTTTTTCAAAGACGTTCCTTTTGAGCAGAAGTAATGTTTTAGCTTTCACTAATCTTAAGCTTTCAGTTGTGATTAAGGAGATCAGCATCAAAACCAAATGAAAAATTGAGCGATTTTACTTACTTGAGTTTAATAACTTCTTAATTTAAGATAGGATACTTATTTTCACATAAAGTATTAGCAATCTTTTGGATTAGAATTCCTTCCCTTTTAAAAATGAAGGAAAAACTACTCCACTTGTGATTGCTTTGCTGTTGTATTACCCCACTGTATAGAATAACTCGAGCTCTCCAGACCAAAGCTGACATTCAGAAAGCAAAATGATCAAGCCATGTCAGTAACTCAGCTCAATTTCTAAATAGTCGGGCACTCTGCATTCTTGTGTGCTTTTAGTTGAACACAAAGACTATGAAACCTGCCCTCCTCCTTCTTCTGCTTTACTATTTTGAAGAGAACTTATTTATATTGCTAAGTTTTTGGATATTCACTATGATTGTCCAAAATGTTAGATGATGTAGACCAGGAATTATGCAATAATCTTCGCATTGATTCAAGAAAAACTAGGAATGACAGAAAACATTTCTAGTGCTATGGGATGAAAGAAAAAATTGAAAATATCATCCTAAAGCATCGTATTTTTTAACCAGTCTCCCTGGCCCATCAAGTTAGAGTTCACAATTCCTGATCTTTTGCTGCACATTTCTGCTTGTCTACATCTGGATACTATTCCTTGATCTTTTTAACTGACCGATATCAAAGCTGTGGCTTGATTTGTTGTTGTAGATGCCTTATTTAAAGAAATTTCTCATATTCTTGTTACTGCGGCTAAGAAAACGGGAAAGAGTCCTTCTGAGAGCCTTTGTCGGGTTTCATGCTCATCACAAGCCAGCTGGTGCTTAAAATTAATTACAGTTGGTTACCTTGGTAACACTAAATCATGCTTGAAAGTTTCAATATTGTTTATCCTTACAAGTTTCCACAGCAATTTCACTTGCAAGGGTAAAAGATTGGGGACCAAAGTTCAGCAGAAAAAGCAATCTAAACTGACCCTGCCACCGAATTAGCACCCCTTTCTCTCTCCACCTTTCATAAGAGCATTTATAGCTTGCTGCATTCTGTTTTAAAAACATTTGAACTTTGGGTATCTACCCTTAAAAGGCTATTCATCAAATGCCTACTGTTCACATCAGACACCTACTGTTCAAGTCATAGAGTCTTAGATCTCTGCCAAATTGATATTGATTTCATATGTTCAATTAAAAGCATACGATAACTGGGTTGAAAGCAGAGACTGAGGAGCTTCTTATGTTGTTTTTAAATCGGGTAGAGAAGAACAAAGCTACTTTCGAATATATCACGCTATTCCCAGCGGTCCAAATTCCCCCTATGATTTAGGATAAAGAAGCGTCAGAAGAACATTAAGTCTTACCCAGTTCCCTGGATTTGGAAGAGAAATTTGATTTTACTAGTAAGATGCACTTTTCAGTGTATAGATTTTCCTGCAGGGTGAGGGGCGGAGGATTATAAACTCTGCACCTAAGTGCTTGGGTATATTTTGATAACCCTCCCTTTTCTACCGCAGGCTTTAAAGGTTTAAAGGGTAAAGATCTTATTCTGCAATTGCCAAATTTGGAGCTTCACTTTCTACTTGCTACAGAACTGGTTTGAGACTCTCCTCTTAAATTCTGTAGAGTATGAAACACCTAGTAGCTAACAGTTGTGAACAAAGTTTCTTTATATTAACGTAAACTGACGTCTGTTTTCAATGAACTATTTATGTCCCTGTAAAACATGTGCTGATACAGTCATCCCACTTACCTGAATTCTATGATCTCTCCACCATGAAATCTGCCCCCTTCTCTGAAATACAAGGAAAAAGTAGCCATTTTGGGTGCAGAACTCTTCTTTTTTTTCCCCTGCTACAACCAAGGCACTCCTGACATCCCCACCCTGCAAATGCTTTTCCACAGTTGCTTCTTGCTCTACATCTTTTGTCACAAGAGCTCAGGGATGAGGAATTACACTAGATTAGCATACCCTCTCTTCTTACAGGTCTACAGGACAAAACTGGGAAACAAAGCTCAGGGTTTGAGCAAGTAATGAGTCTTGAGAGCTCAGATACGTGGCAGGAGAGCACGTAGCTAAGGCTCGAGGTGAGGAGAAAAACAGTGGCTGAAGTTGTCAATAATAGACCTTTCAAATCTCACTGCTTTGTCTCCTTGTCATCACCTCCTCCACACTGCCACCTGCTAAAGCATTCATAGTGAAATACCTACCGTCTTCTCTTCCTGATCCGTGTGCCAATCACCCATGCTGGACACTTGGAGTGGGAGCCATCACATTTGTGTGCTGTAAAGAAAGCACCTAGCAGGGTCTCACACCCTCTGAAAGGAAGTAGAGCCTCTCCTCCAAATCCTCTGTACAGCTCGACTTGGATGCACACACCCATCTCATGAACCACAAAGCAAACATCCAGCTCAGACATTCCCCTGATTATGAGACCCAAGATAGGCAGATGCATGCATTGCCACTCCAGAAAATTGCGAGAGAATTTCACTAAGTTCCCTAGCCCTTTTAGAGCCTGGAGTGAGGATAGAAAAAGTAAATTGATAACCGCTGAGCTGAAGAACACAATGACCTCCATCAGTAAAAATACCAGTACAAATAGATGTAAAATAACGTCTATTCAGAAGGTGAAGGATGAGGTGCAATTAACCTTACTTTGCAATCGAGGCATGCGTACAGGCAGAGTTCTGGCACCCATCATGAAAGCAAGTAAAAGGCATTTCTTGAAAAGTGCTATTTAAAACGTGTCCCCTCTTTCACAGCAAAAAGTGAAAAACGTGCTCTGCGCACTTTTCCAGCTGCACAGAGGACTGACACCACAGAGACAAGGGGGTCCCTGTTAGCCCAGAACAGCAGATGGAGCACATTAACATTCCTCTTTCTTTTCACATATTACATAGAAGTTTTCAGGTATTTCTTTTGCAACTAATATGACACGTGAAACCAAAATCCTTGACTAAAACAAACCATGCCTTGAAGTGTAAGTGCAGAGCAGCTGAGCGCTGACCTTTCCCTGCTCTTAGTGCTGCTCTCACTGGCACAAACCATACAGAAAGAAGCAGGCTGATCAGTACAGAGTTGTAAGAAGAAACCTGGGACATACAGGGATAGAAAGTCCTCTATTGTCCAGCACGAGGAAAAGTGCTGGGGCAGAAAAGCTTGTAATTAAAACACTCACTACATTCCTCCTGAACAGAGACAAAACCACAGGAGTACCCAGCAGGTGAATTAGATGCACCTTTTCTTGAAGTGATTCATTCATACAACGGCCTGTTACTGCTTCATTAACTCCGCAGATCTGGGGCGGAGATGTGGCAGCACTGCTTTACCCTTTGGATGCTACTCCATTCCAATGCAGTCTTTCATTACAATTAATAGTAGTTAAGGACCAATCAACAAGAATAAAGATTGAAGAACTGAGTCATTGGAATTCACGTATTACGACATTGCAAGTTTCAAAGGTTGACACAGTCTGTCAGAGCCCGTGGAGCTTTTTAGTTAAGTTCAAATCCAAGCCTTTTACCTAAAACTTACCTAAAGCCTATCTTTCCTCATCTCTTAGTGTCCCCACATCTGTCCTTGGCTAAACACAGCTGTCAAGAGACATGCAGAATTTTACCCCTACAATACCTGTGCCACTGCATTGCTCACAAATAAAAGGAAATAAACAGTGTTTAAAACCTGATTAATTTTTCATACAGCTCTTATGTGTCATAGAATCCACCAGCTACACTGCTATTTCAGCCAGAGACTTCTTTATAGGAAAAACCACCAATCAAGTTGAAACGCCTACTAAGGTGGATGACATCCCAAAATTTGTCCCCACTAACGAACTTAAAAACTGCAGCTTGGGCTCAGATCTTCTGTGTGACAGGCTAACATAGTACCTCACCGGTCTACCTGGCTCTCTGGTTTTTTGTTCTTAATCTTATGCTGCATGTATGGGTATCTGCCCTCTGTGTGCACTCATCAGACAAGACTAGGTTGCTATAGTGATTGCTTAAAAAAGAGAAAAAAAGTGAAAGCTGAATGGTGGAGAACCCTGAGGCTAAAAGATAGATAAATGACCAATCCTGAAAATGAAACTTAAGTACCATTTTCCCTGAATTCTGCTGAAACAGTTTGGGAAGAAGTATATTCTCCTTTATGAAAAAAAGGCAGCTTGTTTCTCCTATTAAATCTTTCTGATTGGTACCTATGTTGGAGGGGATCATAACAAAGGGGCAAGGTGAAACAGTGAAAAAAAATTCTGTAATATTAATTTTGTACTTACCCAAGCAGGTTTTTCTTCCAGGATCAAATGGGGACAAAATTACCCTCATGTAACACAAAATGATAAAAATCACAATGAAGCTAAATAATATGCCTAAGTCCAAAAAGGGTCATCGCTTCCTGAAACCTGAACTCAGTCACTGTACGTTACTGTTTCAGGTGTTCCCCAGGGCTCGGTTCTGGGGCCGGTTTTGTTCAATGTCTTCATCAATGATCTGGATGAGGGGATTGAGTGCACCCTCAGCAAGTTTGCAGATGACACCAAGCTGGGCGGGAGTGTCGATCTGCTCGAGGGAAGGAAGGCCCTGCAGAGGGATCTGGATAGGCTGGATCGATGGGCCGAGGCCAACTGTATGAGGTTCAACAAGGCCAAGTGCCGGGTCCTGCACTTTGGTCACAACCACCCCATGCAATGCTACAGGCTTGGGGAAGAGGGGCTGGAGAGCTGCCTGGCAGAAAAGGACCTGGGGGTGCTGGTCGACAGCCGGCTGAACATGAGCCGGCAGTGTGCCCAGGTGGCCAAGGCGGCCAACGGCATCCTGGGTTGTATCAGGAATAGTGTGATCAGCAGGAGTAGGGAAGTGATCGTGCCCCTGTACTCGGCACTGGTGAGGCCGCACCTCGAGTACTGTGTTCAGTTTTGGGCCCCTCAGTACAAGAAGGACACTGAGGTGCTGGAGCGTGTCCAGAGAAGGGCAACGAGGCTGGTGAAGGGACTAGAAAACAAGTCTTATGAGGAGCGGCTGAGAGAACTGGGGTTGTTTAGTCTGGAGAAGAGGAGGCTGAGGGGAGACCTTATCGCTCTCTACAACTACCTGAAGGGAGGTTGTAGGGAAGCGGGTGCTGGACTCTTCTCCCAAGAAACTAGCGATAGGACGAGAGGAAATGGCTGCAAGTTGCGTCAGGGGAGGTTTAGATTGGACATTAGGAAGAATTTCTTTACTGAAAGAGTGGTTAGGTATTGGAACAGGCTGCCCAGAGAGGTGGTGGAGTCATCATGGCTGGAGGCGTTCAAAAAAGGTATAGACGTGGCACTCCAGGGGCTAGTTTAGGAGTCACGGTGGTGTTAGTTGATGGTTGGACTTGATGATCTCAGAGGTCTTTTCCAACCTAATGATTCTATGATTCTATGATTCTATATATAAATCCTTTACTTAACAAAAAAGCGGATGTAAACAGACACGCGCACTCCAGTTTATTAGGTAATGAATATTTATATACTCATACAATTGATAGAGGAAACACAAAATTAGAACCAAATATCTAATCAAAGGCAGCGTTTAAGGCCTTACCTTACAATCCTTTAGTTTAAAGCTTAAATTGTCACACAAACGTTTCCCTCGGTGAACCTAAAGAACCCAGCCTGCGCTGGAGTATGAGTATATACGTTACCTAGACAGTGCTTCGTCAACGGCCGCGCCCCTCTGTAACCACATTTGCCCTACTCTGGCCCAGAAGGTAGGTGACTGCAATCCTCTGACAGCCTCTTAGGAAGAATTGAGAGTCCCACAGCATTCAAAGTAAATTAGTGAAACCTCAGAAGAGCAAGTCTCTACTCAACAAAAGAGGAGAAAGAAACAGAAGTTGGGACCCAAAGTCAGTGCCATGGAAGGCAGCATCAGCATCCCTCAGGGAACCCTGTTGCTTTAAAGAATTCCCTACAGTTAAAACAATCACTTGAAAGTTGTGACTCAAACTAGCTGGCTTGCTGCAAGGGGAATAATTAATAGGCTATTAAAACCAACCATAGAGATAGATGTCAGGAGCAGCACCTACTTATAATATTCTATTACTGTTTTAGCCAAACATTCACTACTGCTACGTGAACTTCCAGAGGCACAAACGTGTCTAGATTTGTAAGACATCGGTTTGGTGATTTATTTCAGGAATACCGGCGTTTTTGAAGACAGTTCCGTGGACAAATAGGGGAAACCAATGCCTGACTAAACCTTCATTACTGACCTCATTTCTGTCTAGTTCTGTATACCAGAGGATTTAGCTGCCTATCACTAGCACCTTACACGGACATCTTCATAGCTCTAATTTTAGTGGATTTAATCATTGCACTAATATTCTTTTTGCTTTAGAGGTTCATCCACTGGGATATGTCAATGCTGGCAGGAGGCGATAAATGCTCCAGTGTCTGAAATTTGTACTGAAAGATCAAAACACTTGTATGCTTGGAAACTGTTGGATTTTTTTAGTACAATTTTATTCCTTATTCACAAAAAGTTTAGGGAACAGTACCTGATTTTCAGCAGATGGGGAATTTGCAATAGCTTTCACTTCATCGTTCTGTTTTCTTAATTAACGGTGGGTACTCGGTCTCTCAAGATACATAGCCTTTGTTCTGATCCCTGATTGAAAGAACAGGTTGCAAGCTATATAATGCATAAATTACCTGATAAATAACCATCATCCTCCCGTCTCTGTAAGGATAACCCAGCAATGATTTAACCAGGGCGTTCATACCAAATTACGCTCTTCATGACAATATTCAAACACAAGAACACTCTCAGATGCTGAGAAATACCATTGAGCTATCTCCTTCAGATAATCAAGGAAACTAGCTAACCAAAGGGGAGTCTAAACTTTAATGAAATGCAGGAATCTAATCTGAAAAATATTTAGACAAAGTTTCTAGTAAATGACACAATTTACTGTCATTCTCCCGATCATCTAATTTCAAAGCTTAACAAAAAAGTGACAATTTCAGTTTACTACATTACCTGAGTGGAAAAAAATAAGTCTCCTCTTTTCCTTTTCTGGTTTTAAAAGGCAAAAACAGGGCAGGTGGGCAGGCAGAAGGAAGAAAAGAAACTATTTGGCATCAAGCAGGAGATTGTAAAGCCCATTACAATTCCAAGAACAAAAACTGCTTCAGCTCCATTTTAAGTAGATGCCTTCAGGTACCTTGTGTAATTTATGGACAGCTGCAAGTCTAGAAGCATCTATGACAGCCACATAATTCCATTCCTCTAATGAAGTTAACTAAGGGTATTTAAAATGTCATTTCTTAATCTAGAGCTGAATAAAAGCCATAATTTCTCTTATGGGTATTTACACATTTAAGATGAAGTGACTACGCGATGGGAATTCTAAAAGTAATTACTTCCCATGCATTTATATTCCGGCCCAGAGAGCTAGTACCTGCTGTTGCCTTTCCTATAGAGAATTACTTGAAAGTTTTTGCATTCTCTCCTAGGGGTGAAATACAATAGGAATCTACAGAGAACATCAATTTTCTTTGCTTTTCTAATGTTTACAACTTCCCTGTAGTATTTGTCAAGAAATATACAACTCCCCATAGTTAGAGCTGTGCAGGCTAACAGTAGGAATTCTTGGTGTTGATGGAGCTATTGATCATACAAACATTAAAATTATGTCTCCTGTAGTAAACGTCAATAAAACAGAGGTACATTAATCAGGAAATCAATATGCTTGTCAATAGAAAGGCAACTTTGACAATGTAATGCAGCAGGCAGACCTACTGGATGGTGGGCCAAAACACAAGTAACCCAGGTAGTGACCTTTTTGTTTGACTTCTGGCTGTGCTGAAATACTGTATGAATAACAGGAATGTACAGAACGAAAGGAGGGAGGCAAGGAGTCAGCTGTTTAAATTGTTCTATAGGAACAAACTTTAATATTTNAAAAAAAAAAAAAAAAAAAAAGGAAAAAACACAACACCAAAAACTGAAGAAAAATATACCCCAATAAAATCCCCAAAAGCAAACTACAAACCCAACAACCAAACTCCAAACCTCTGGCTCATGCTTTTTAGTAGCTCTATGTTAAGAGACAGCATTACTAGCACACAATTTGAAAATTATTTGATGCTGGGGGGGGGGGGGAAGGGGAAATTTTTAGCTT
>WAAD01032211.1:1383-24917 GCA_013389945.1 Fregata magnificens | reverse complement strand
CTTAAAAAAAAGGTTGCTGATTTTTTTATTAGATCCAGAATTGTTTTAGGACTCTTTCAAAGCAAGCCTTCTGCCCCACACTAGTTTTCTGTCATTTGAGTAGTCTAATGAGGAGAATATTTGAGGATCTCTAAATTGTAAATGCATTTATACCTACTTCACCGAGGGTGTTGTATGTAAAGTGTCACATCATTTCATAGCTAGGAGATAAGAGACAGAGATCTTAAATGAGCTGCTGTAGATCAGCCAGCAAAATTGTAGAACTAGGTGTGGAGGTAAGGGGTCTTCACACCCACTCCAGTTCCTGAACGGTCAGTCTGTCCTTTTTTAATACAGGCAATGGTACAAATGACACTTAGAAACAGATGCAAATATAGCNGGAGTCGTCTACCCTGGAGGCGTTCAAAAAAGGTGTAGACGTGGCACTCCAGGGCCTAGTTTAGGAGTCATGGTGGTGTTAGTTGATGGTTGGACTTGATGATCTTAGAGGTCTTTTCCAACCTTAATGATTCTATGATTCTATGATTCTATGATTCCATTTTACAGAGAAGGAAGAAAAATTTATGCAGTATAGCCAACCTTGCCCTTTTGTGCACCCTGGCTTCTGTGTTAGATACTTGCACTTTTTTCCAGCAATGTTTGTGAACTACAACAAGAAATAACAGCATTTTTTTTTTTCTAAATGAAAGCTGTTTAATACAGCTCCTCCCCTCCTCTCTGCGGTGGTGCCTCTCGTTCCATGGCGGTAAGCATGGTGCTGTATTTCAGAGGCCTGGGTAGGCTGTGCTGGGGGAGAAAATAAGCCGGGAAAGGAGGTTATTGCTGACTGAGAAATGGGGGAGAGAGCGTGAGTGAGAGCTGCTCTGCCTGCGTGTGCCTTCAGAGCCAGGAAGGGATGGGGCTACGCTGCCATTACTCCCACTTCCCAGAAAAGTGATCCTACCCCAGGCACCCCATTAGTACCAAGTGAGCTCTAAGTGCAGCCGCTCTGGGAGCTTGGAGAGTCCTCTACAGAGTCATTTCATGACTCTGATGTGCCTTTTCACATCCTCTTGCTCCTTATTTGATTTAGTCCAATGGTTTCAAATGGTGCCGTTGGAGGTGAACTGCTCCAAATGAGAATCAGCACAAGGGCTTCAAGCTTACAGACTCAGTCAATGCCTTGGGGTTTAAGAATGCTCTAAACCTACCTTTTTACACATGCTAGAGGACCTATTATATGCCCCTCTTAAAAAGCATTCTTGTCAAGGAACATGTACCAATCCTTAAAGGTGCTTTTTCCTGAAGTTTTAGGTTAGGTCTCCTTTTTAGCACAATAATGAGCACTCTAGGTTGGCAATATGTCTTTTCTCATCCAATTTTTTTTAACCCAATGTTCTACACCTGATCTAGCTGTGAAGGAGATGTCATTTCATTAAAAAAGTGAATATTAGATTTAAGTGTTGAACTGTGGGTGGTCAGCCATGGCTATCGGGCTGTGCAATCAGACAGGCAAATGTCTCCAACCAGAGTTTTTGTTTTTGTGAAGGTTATGAGTACCCTTCTTTCACTAGCCATCGCAGCCTAGACCTAAAGTTACAGAGGAGTGAAAATGGCTAGGAGTCCACTGACATGCGCTTCACCTGTGTACTTAAACTGAGCATAACCAAGTCACTAAATATCAGCCAGCAAGTGGTGTGGATGCCTGTGCTTGAGGACAGCAGGGCTGACCCTTGTCAGGAGGAGGTTGTTGCTATGTGCCCCAGTCGGGGCCTCCCTTTCCGACAGAGCTGCTGCTTAGCAGCATCCTGGCAGTCTTTTCAATACCTGAAATGCATTTACATGGACTAAGTTCATGCTCCACTTGCAAGGTTCTTCGGAAAGGGAAAATATGCATCATCCTTTTCTGAGAAAGGACAGAAAAAAGATCAGTGAAGACATATTTCAGCTGACTATGAAGTTTCAATAATATGTGGAACATAAAGAAAATTAGTAAGCTTAGGAACACTATGTATGCCTGTCTCATTCTCAGCAATTGCTCCCTTTGTTATTCTTGTTAAACTGAAAAAAAGAAGTCAGAGATGATAAAAGATCTGTAATATTTTGTAATAATGAAGCTTAATGCATGGTAGAAGATACAAAGACCTCAATAAATTAATACAGAAAAGTTTAATTATTTCCTTAGGAAACTAAGGAAAAAGGGAAGATTTTATTCATTTACATCGCTGCACATTATTTTTCCATCTCTAGTTCTTGTTTACTATGCAGAGAATGCATGACTGAAGACATGGTGATAGCTGGGTGTTCAACCATATGCATGTCTTTGGAAAAAAGCATTCACCATTGTTACTAAATTACACTGGGAGACTGGCTGTGGCAGGCTTTTGCAGCTCTCCTCAGTGACTAACATCCTCCGGGTCTCAAAGTGAAGTGTCCTGATACAGAAACTGGCACCGGGAGACCAAGTTGAGAGAGGCACAGAGGGAGGGAGGGCTATTTTCATGGTGCCAGATCTGAAAGTGCATTGGGCTGACAATGTCTGAGACTGGGAGGGGGAGAGGAAAGTTTTGTAAAATGTGCTGAAGCTAATGCAACAAGGCACAAGAACAAACTGAGTAATTTTTGGTAACCAGAGCAAGCCCAATCATTTTTAAACTCTAAAGTAAATAGCAACATTTGAGCAGTGGCTCTTAGTATCTGGAATAATACTTTGTACCTGAACTGCTATGAAAACAGCAGTTTTCCAAAGTCCAGTTTGTGATATTGACCCTGCAAAACTGAACCCCAAAGTTTTTAGTTCTAATATGGCGCAGGCTTAATGGAACTTATATATCTGTGTGGTGTTCCACTGCCTTTCCTCATCAAGGGCTAGATAAGCTTCAAGGTAATTTTTAATCTATATGTAAATTAGGTATTATTATATCATCTGTAGCAAGAATCAGCAAACAAGTAAGGACGGGACATTTGCAGAGAAACAATACAAAAAGAAGACAAGTTCTTGTCCAACAATTAGTCAGACATTGATGGAGATGGTAGATTTGATTTGTTTTAAGGACTCTTCCAACGAGTTTGTTAGCAGCGAAGTGGTTTATTTTTAACACTTACTGTTCTTTTGTAGCAGGAGGGTGCCATTTCTCTCCTATGAGACATATATTGTACACCTGTGGGTAAATCTACACTTGTGTTCTTAATGTTGTCGGTTGTGTGTACTACGACTAACTAGGGGAACCCAGGAGCCACCCTTACCATTGCCACAGAAAGCAGTGAACATGGCACTATGCTACCAGCCCTGCAGGGAGCTAGGAACTGCTCTGCTCATGGCTCTGCTTCAGTATAGTCCTGGCCAAGCCACCCCGTTGACTGAAGGACCACTCGGTGGCACCAGAAGTCAGCCAGAACTGAAGTTACTATGTATGGCACCATTTCTCTAAGGGTTGCTGCTCAGTTCAGCTATAAATGAAGCACTATCTCTCTTGCAATCCTACTGCGAATGAGTACTTTAAGAGTACTTTAAATGTACTTGGAGATCTTTGATTGGCTGGTACAATAGTGGTACTGGGCAGTAATATGAGTAACACAGCCTTTTCTAAACCTTCTAAGTGCCTGTCCTGGAACATCACATGTGAAAGGGGAACTGTGCAGGCAGAAAGGCAGCTGAGCAAGCTTCACCCCTGACCACCAGGGAAAGGTGGACAATCGGGGCCACTGCAGCCAGCACCCAGCTCACTTCAGAGTCTCTCTGCATGCCCAGCTCCATCCTGTACTGCTGTGGGGCAGTGGGAGCCATAACAAACAGCTGTTGTCTCCTGCCTGTGAGTTATTCCAGAGTTTACTTCCCTCTGGGCTGTGTGGCCTGTAGCTCTCTGTTGTGCAAAGATTTTGGTGTGAAGCACAAAGTCAGAATGCCTTCCCAGAGGCATGACAGCAGTAGGATCATATGCACTGGTGACATAAGTGTGTTACAAAATTTCATGGGTTAAAAAGACCTTCACATCTGATTCACAGAATGACTTTGTGGCAGGATACTTGGTTTAATCGTTCTCTTAATTCCACAGTTGTTCCATTTTCTGCATTAGCCACCTGCTGCAAAACTGCAGAGAGGACTGAAATCTTCCATTTGAGAGTGAGAAATAAAAGGAGAGGGGGTGATTTCTAACCCCATGCTGACAAAGAAATCTTTCCAAAAGTGAAGGGACTATGAAGATCTATAGGGATGTTTTTCCAGTATTCTGCAAACAGACTGCCATAGTAGCTCACAACATCATCCATTAGTTTAAATAGTCCGTATCCTTCCCCAGTGTTTACTCTGCTGTATTCAGAGAGAATCACATCCTTGCTTGAAGCCCTTTTTTGCTGGTCGCAACAAGCTGAGCTTCTTCAGGCCTCTTGCATAAAATTAGTTCTCCGTCACTGAGCTCAGAAGGGGTTAATACAAATTGCAGAAGTGCAAGGAAGAGCTATGAAGATGAAAATGCATGGCCAAAATAGTGCAAGAAAGCTATGGCTTCTGAAGTGCTGGATTTGATAAGTCTTTCAGACTTTTTGGAAGCAACAGATTTCTCTGAAGGGCTCCATGTGACGAACAGTGTTTGTCAAAGAGTAACATGGTGTCCCTTTACAAGTTCTGGCATACTCCTATCTGAAAGTTTTTGGTTTTATACAGGCAGGCAGGTGGGTTCAGTCTTATCTATACATTTGATTAAATCCAAAGTCATCTCCAAGGTATGACTATTATGCTATCGGTTTGTACTGTGACCCCTGCCAAGCTGTACAAGGCGATGGGAGTGGAGCTGACAAGGTTCAGTGGAGCAGTGTCAGGGTGTAGATGCAGTGCTGCAGGGACCTGTGCCTTTGTGCACTCTGGCGTGCTAATATTGGGCAGGTATGGGGAGAGAGGGCTTTTCTGGCTGGAGAACATTCAGAAGACTGCCTGCATATGGGTTATGAGAAAGAAATATGCAATCGTGCAACAGCACTGACAACTATATTATTAAGGGAGGGTAAAGAAATTAATAACTTTGCCAGATACCTTTTGTTGGGGGAAAAAAACCCCACCCCAAACCCTTTAAACATCTATAAAGGATGTTTATGTGGTAGTGTAGGGAGCATGGCAGCTTGCAGACCAGGGCCTTAAGCACTTAATCAGCAGATGACCTTTGTTCAGGCTATCATTTAAGAATGTGATAAACTTTGAAAAGATTTCCATTCTGCCCAAATTTCAGCTGATGCACAATTTCCACTGGATCTGAGTACACACTTAAAACTTGATTCAGCAAAGCACTTCAGTGACTTATTTCTTATTCAATGATTTCCCTCCTTGACATGAGTTACTCTGCTCTTATGAACTTAAGAATAGCATAAGAAGCTATGACAAGTCAGTCTCCCTTTCCTGCAAAACTCCCTAAGTGTCTTCTTCACCTTAGATACCTTGATTAAACAGATTAATTTTTGAAATTGCTGGTTGCCATTGACTGGTCAGTCAGCTAGAAGGATTCTTGACAGGTTCACTATGTTCTGCTGCAGAGTGATGCAGAAAAAGAAATCAAAGAGCAAGAAGTATAATAAATCTGATAACAATCAGAGCAAAAACTCAAAAAAGGGAGAAAAGATCTTAACTTGTAGTATCTTAAACCTGAGTCTCCCTTGGAGGGATTCTTTTAAGTGGAAACACCTATGAACCTGTTCACTGCATAACAATTTCAGTGCTTACTTTGTGCAGGGAAGAGTGAGAGAGTGCTGGTAAAATATATTTTTATCATGTCACCTGTGTTTCACCTCTCATTTGGCTGAGTGTTCATGGAACTGGGCACTGGAATTTTTGGGGTTTGTACTTTTAAGAAACATTTTTTCATGTCCACAGTTCACCTTAAGCTGCCAAATGTGATTGTAGGCATCTGGGTACCTATGTCACCCTGCAGGATCGGAACACTGAAATGTAACAGTGGAAAAAAAAATCTGTACAGTATTAATGCTGTTTAGTTTTTAATTTATATATAATTATTGTTTGTTTCTTATAAAACACTATTCACTGTCAGAGTTAAAGAACCTGAAGAAAAAGATTTGGAAAGCTAACTCTGGAGCCAAACTGGCATGATTGGGTTCATCCCTTTTTGCATTTTGCTTGTGAGAATGCTGCAGTACAAAATCCTCTGGCAGTGGTTGTTCTCTAGAGATTTTCTGTTAAAAGTTTTTGTGCTCCACAGTCTAATGCAATGACTTTGAGAAGCAAACAGAACAAGAAAATCTTCATATAGTTAGCAACGAAACCCAGAAGAAAATATTACAATTACAAATCATATCCAGTTTGTAATTTTTGACTGTTTCAAACTTTTGGCGGTATTCAAACAGTTTTTCTGCCTTTTTTTTTTTTTTAAATAAAGCATTCTACTGCCTTTTTGAAGGAAAACAGAGAAAAAAGAATGAGTTCCTAAACCCAGAAGCCAGTGGACTTCGAAAACAAGCAAGCACACTTTAAAACGGAGCTCTTGCTGCTGTCAAAATACTATTGAGCATTGTCAATAATGCTCCAATGAGCAGTGGCATCCTTTTCAAACCTCAGCATACTTCACCATTTGGGAAAGTTGTGGCAGCAGTACATGGAGAATGATATTAAATGAATACACATCAGGAGGATTTCCCAGTATTTGAAACATGTGCCATCCCACATGCCTTTTGTTATGGAATAGACTCCAGAGGATGGCAAAGAGCCTGTGAGGGTCTATCATGCATGAGTAAGCCACGTAATAGCCTTTGGCAGCAGCTGGATGTTCTTAACAGGATCCTCAGGAGATGCTGCTCTTCCTCTTTTCCAGGTGAGGAATTAGGTCCTGAAACAGCCTGGGGAAAAGCTAGTCCTGCAGTAGCTGAGAAACAGGGAACAAGTAATTCCCATTTTCACACCCTTTTTTTCACAGTGAATGTAATTGATGAGCAACCATCCCAATGCTGGTAAAACTGCAAGAAAACAGGAAAGTTTGTTTCCCACTAACTTCAGACCAGTTGCTCTTAAAAGGGTCCTGAACAATCAGTTTACATGGTTTGTCTGGTGGGTTTGGGTGAGGAGTATCAAGAGCTGTTCCTTTCTCATCTGTCCGATCCAGTCCCATCACCTGTCTCAAGAAGCATCATTTCAGGCTGTTTTGGCCCAATCATAGCTTTCTGAGTTGTCCCGTCCCATCTTAGGCTCAACCATAGTAGCACCTTCTTTTGAGGGTCTTACGCAATGTTCCCCATTAGCATCTTCCTCCCTAGCCTCAGTTAAAAGATCCGTCCATCCGGAATGTGGTCACTGCTCACTGCTTCCCTGACTGTCCTGGCCTCCCACAAAGCTGCGATACTGTTCAGCTCCCGCTGAAAACACTTGGCTGCGCTTGTAGCCTTTGCTTGTAGCTGTCACAGAAGAACAACCCTCTAGACCTCAGAGACAGGGCCTGACATCCACAGCAGGGAAGGGGGAAAAAAAGCAAGCGGGAAAACTTGCACTGTCTCCCTGGCTTGCCACAGCAACTCAGGAGAGGCAGAGACAGAAATATGGAAGGAGCAGAGTTCAAGGACAGAGGCAAATGTTTATTCTTTGTGTGGGAATGACTATTGCAGCTCTTTCTGTAATGACCAACCCATCTGAGTTGACAGGAGGCAGCGGCTCCAGCCATCCCTCTGATGGGGTGCTCACTGTGTCCGTGGTGTGCTCTGTTGGCTGGCTCTCCGTCTCCCAACCAGAGACATTGTAGTAGTCACCCCCAGAGATCAAGCCTGAGATGCAGTGGTGAGTATGAGAAGCCTACAGTCAGCTGAGGCGAGTGAACCCAAGTCACTTAAAGGTAGGTATTACCATGGAAATACCTGTTCTCTGCATCCATGAAGGGCAGGATGACTGCAGGGTGACAGTGTTAAACAGCAGTAAGGGAGAATCTGCTTGGACATCAGGAGTAGTTTCTGATGTTAACCAAGCCCTGGAAGAAACTGCCCTGGGAGGGTGTGGGCTTTGCCCTGGGCATCTGCAGGAGCAGGTTGGATATGCACCTGGCTGGAGTGACCATGGTGGTGCTGCTTCGGCTTCAGAGCAAGGGAACAACTAAATTGGTTGCAGCTCCTGCTAGGCTTTATGATTTTACAAGTGCATTGCTGTGTGTAGAAGAAAAAGAGGCTCCACTATATCAAAAACTATAAAGTGTTCCCACTGGAACCACATCTAATTAGATCAGCCTCTCCACCCTCTGCCAGAAAAACCCCTCAAACTAGCAACAAGTGGAACAAAATGCTGGAACAGCACTGAGGAAGCAAAACTGTACTGATGAAGAAACGATGTCACTTTGCAGAGGAATGTAACAGAATATCTCATGCCACTCCAGCAGAAAAAACAAATTTTTCATCTAGAAAGGCATAAATTTTAAAGGCTTATCAACTGAAATGAAATGGTGGCACACCTAGAAGACAAGCTAGCAGTCTGCAAAAATGAAGACAACAGCAACAATGAATCTACTCCGGATTTTAATTTCTGGCTATGTTGTATATTATGTTTATTTGGAACTTCATTGCAGTACTGGGATTATAACCCCTCTGCTTAAAATGTACAGGCCCCTGCCTGATAAATTAATGAAGACTGTCTCAGAGCAGGAGTAGAGAATGAAAGCTCTACAACACAGATCATTACAATCAAATGGTCTTGAAAGGAGCCATTAAACTTTTAAATGGCATTAGGGCTCTTAATTCAGAAAGAAAAAAACAAAAGCGAGGGTGGGAGGAATGGATTTGCAAGAATGGAAATTTCAGTATTTCAGCTTTAGAAGGAAAATAATGAGTTGTTTGGCCCAAGACCCCTACTTATAGTCTTTTCTATGTTTAGCACAGGACTGAGCATCGATTCATATTCTCTAAGTAATGCAGCTCTGCTAAGAGGCATTGATCTCGGATAAATGACATTTAGTGTTTAAAAAATCAAGAGTACTCAGAGATGTCTCAATAAAGCAAGGTCAGGAAGGAAGCTAGGCCTTTATGGCAGACTCCTTTTTTCCACTTATGCTCCTCAGATCACGACTAAAAAGTAATAATTTTTATAAGCAAAGTATTTCATTTTACAAATGACAGTTTCAGTACGGTGTGCAGTATGGAGAATCTCCCCGTGCACACCAGAAGGGGTCACTGTTGAAAGCTAAATCGTCTTCACCAAATCTGCATCAAGAAAGTACAACTCCCTGAGCCTGTACCTGCAGAGTAATAAAAATCCACGTAACTGCTTTTCTCCATCTTCCTAATGTATAATCCCCTGTCATGAAATAGCTCTAAAATATCCAGTCTTAACTAAAACTTATGCTACTGATCTTAAGAGGAGTAAGTGCGTGTTTAAAGACTGTAGATGAAAAAAACCCCAGCCCTGCCCAGATCTGGAATGATTGTTTAATGGTTAGAAAATATTAGTACAGAGCTTAGAAATGATGAAGCTATAGAAATGCTAAGTGCTAAGGCATCAAGCATATGCAGCAATCTTGCAGCCTTTTGTACATGCATATGTACATGATTCTCGGCTGCAAAGTAGTTGGACAATTTTGGGAGATCATTCACCTACCCCAGCACAGAGACAAATGTAAAACTTTCACACTGGGAAACACCTTTTGAATCTACACATGTATTTCTGCAAGAGTTTGGAAGGGAGTGAAGGCAAAGATCCTTGAAGTGATGCACCTCATTAAATGGAGTTTCTCTGGAAACACTGTGCTTTGCATATTTTAGTTTCCTTTAAGTCATCATAGCTACTTGACATCATTGATTTTGGCAACAACCTGCAGAGGATGACCAGCTCTTCAAAAATCAGTGGTCAAATAAAATGCTATAAAAGCATTCAAGAATTTCACCAGAGATTTTGTATTCAGACCCCTGAATTATCTTTTCATTGAACATAGCATATCTCAAGGGGAAAAAACCTTTAGGACATGATTTAAATATGAGTGATTGGAAGTCCACCACAGCCAAGTAGGTCATTCCTCTAGGAACACTTAGGAAAATGTGGACAGTTTTATGACATTTTGGTCTTAGGGAGTGAGCAGCAAGCAGCCTGAGGTGAACAGAGGCCCGGGGCAATGTGATACCTTTGCTGTGGTCTTGTCCCACCTGCATGGGAACATGGCAAGGAAAGTCTGTGGTGGGCTCTGGCTGGAGGAGGAGCACACTCAGTAGCAACTCTTTCTTGGCTAGAGGTAGGGAAATGGGATGTTTGGACAGAAAGAGTTTGTTTGAAATAACAGAGTGGCAGAAATAGGGAAAAAGATTTTAGAAGGACAAGTGAATTTGGAGGGAAAGAGGAACATCGGCATGAGTGCTTGGAGGAAGAAAGGGTGGTAGTGAGATTTTCCTCATTTTATTTCTCTTTTGGAGAAGGCAGGCCCAAATTTTATGATGCAAGCTGTCTGTTCCTCCAAATAAAAAAGTACAGCTGTGTTGGTTGCTTGCTTAGCACCCTCATGAATTTTTTGTGGAAAAGGAAAGTTACTACTCACATCTTCTGACATGGAGATATCACCTGGAGTTTATCTCAAATACAGAGCAAGAAAGTTTACCAAACTTGCCTGTTTTGATTGCATTATTATTATTATTATTACCAATTTTACTAATTCTGCCTGTGATAGGAATTGCCTTGTTCTGCATGTGACACCACGTAAGTGTAGTCCCTGTATAAAGAGCCTGCCGTTAGGAATTACTTCTGTCATCAGCAGCCACCATAATTGAGATAAATTTGTGTTCATAAAGTAGCAAATGGCTACAATGAAGTAAACAGAAAACAGATTTTTTTTTTTTTAATAAAAAGTGTTCATATTTAAGTTTCCAGTTAGTATTGTTTGGTAATCTTCTGCATGACTAGTTTTGTGCTTGTGCGTTGGTGCCGGTTTCTTCATCTTGGCACATTTTAAATTTCTACAGCACCATGTGCTGCTTGCCTCATTACACAGGAGTGATCTATGACAAGCAGACGTGTTTATACGTGCAACCATTTCTAGGACCTTGGAACTGGCAGCAAAAAATAGCATCTTGTGCACAGTCTGTTTCTCCAATTCTGGTGCGCTAGCTTGATCAATCCAGTTGTTTCCCTTGGACTTTTCACGTACAGAAATAGATCGTTACAATATGTTCAGCTGATGCTAAGATATGCCAAGTTCCCTCCTTAAAAGAGCAGGGTTCATTTCACAATTCATATCATACTCGTGATAGTGCTCAGCAAATAATTGCGTATCATTTGACATTTTGAAATCAAGATTGTCTCTCCCAGAGAGATGCTGCAGCACAAACAAAGGTTATGAGTCTGGTACAGAAATTATTAGGTAAAGAGCTGTGATCTGTGTTAGGCAGAAAAGCACACTACATGGGCCCTCACTTGCCTTAAAATTTAAGTCAAAATTATCTCCAAAAGACCCTAAAAGTATAGCAAAGGAGAGGCTGATGGAATTTTAGAGGGAAACTGACAGCAAACCATACGTCCATCTGTAGAGCACTAAAAGGGCTGTGATTCCCTCGTAGTGCTCTAAGCTGTTGCAGTTGTGGAGTACAAACTGCTTTCCTTCTTCTTCAGATCACCATGCCCTGACTACAACCTGAGGCCGAGATGATGCTTCTAAAATGAATGTACAGAAGCACAAGTAAATATTCTCAAATGTGTTCAGGAAACAAGCATCTAAGTTAATACTCTATGTGCCTTGCTAAAGAAAAATGCCCTACTTATTTCAAAATCTGTACTACAGCATAGCTATAGCTGCTATAGCATAGCTGCTGCATAATCACTGTGTATATGGTTTTTTTTATTCATTTGTGCTTGCAATTCTGTCTTTTGCAAAGCTGGCCAGTTTTATAAACTGAACCTGTCATTGCATTTCTGTCCTCTCTCAGATTTTGTATGTGCAGTTGACATAAAATAATGTTAAATACAACCAAATATCTGGATTACAAGAAGCACGCTTTCATTATGATGCATTGTGAACTCTTTGGCAGTGTTCACCTGTAATTTAGTGTATATTTTTTATACATATCATACTTATGTAGATATATTTGTGCATGTGCTTATACGTGTATATATGCATATAATATTTATATAGAACAAACGCCTGATTATCTGAATAATAAAGGGAGATTTCTTTGCAGATTCCTTCAGTTCTTCTTTGGAAATTTTTGCCACTGCTTTTCCAATAATTGAAATAATCCAATGAAGTTCTGGGTATTAGCTGCTGCTCTCTTCCTGGGAGCAGTTAAGAGCACAAGAAATATTCTTGCATGTCGGTGCCCAGGTCAGTGTGTTAAGCTGATCTGGCCTCAGGTCAGCTTGGCAAGCAGTGTATTGCTCGTCTCTGTGATTGCATTGCAGGAGATGGCATCAAACAGGCACCCACAAGAACAGACCATCTCCCCTATTCTGGCAAACACAAATGAAGTATGTGCTGTGACAGCAGCATGCTATGTGCTTGGTTGATGTCATGGACTGACAGATGACCATAAAAGGCAAAATTCCTCTCATGGGGATA
Source organism: Fregata magnificens (assembly GCA_013389945.1). Taxonomy (NCBI): domain Eukaryota; kingdom Metazoa; phylum Chordata; class Aves; order Suliformes; family Fregatidae; genus Fregata; species Fregata magnificens. The sequence continues at coordinate 12,435 of WAAD01032211.1, read as the reverse complement.
AAGCATGTGCTAAGACTCCTTCCCTTTGCAGGACTGCTCTGAAGCAAGTAGATCTTCTGGAGGAATATTTTGCTTTGCTGCAAAGCCACTAACATGATCATGGTGTAGGGAAAGTTTCTTTCTATGCATTCATTATGCATCAATATCACATGTTTTAACAGAGCTAGAGGGTGACGGTCCAACATGTCTTCCTACTCCAACCCAAATAAAGCTGCAGCTCTCTCCCGGTGCAGATGCAAGGCACTCAGTATTTCTGCCTCCTTGAGCAGGCCTTCAATGGGAAAAGCTGTTAGCAGGTCTGTGCTGGAAAGTACTCCTGCCATTTCTCCAGGTCCAACCAACTGAACTCAACAAATGCAGATTTACCAGTTTAAATGCTTATACCTCAGAGCTTTGCTGAAAGATGTTTTGCAAGTCAGTGTAAGGTCATACTCACCTAGGTTTATATGACAGACTTATCCATTCAAACATGGTCACTCCAAAACATAATTTTGGGTTGTGCTATTCAAATGGCCATCAAATCTGATCAAACCCATACGGATTGCATTAGGCTATGAGTACATCTGCATTGCATCGTAGGTGTATGTGGGTAAATTAACCACTGTGATCTGGCACACCCTCCTGGCAGCTTAAAAAAAAGGTTGCTGATTTTTTTATTAGATCCAGAATTGTTTTAGGACTCTTTCAAAGCAAGCCTTCTGCCCCACACTAGTTTTCTGTCATTTGAGTAGTCTAATGAGGAGAATATTTGAGGATCTCTAAATTGTAAATGCATTTATACCTACTTCACCGAGGGTGTTGTATGTAAAGTGTCACATCATTTCATAGCTAGGAGATAAGAGACAGAGATCTTAAATGAGCTGCTGTAGATCAGCCAGCAAAATTGTAGAACTAGGTGTGGAGGTAAGGGGTCTTCACACCCACTCCAGTTCCTGAACGGTCAGTCTGTCCTTTTTTAATACAGGCAATGGTACAAATGACACTTAGAAACAGATGCAAATATAGCATCACATGTCCTTGCATGGAATTGAGATGTGTTAGGGACACTGGATGTTAGTACGCTCTGTATCTTCTCTCAGAGATAGACTTTCACCTATATTTAAAATGAAGCTTTGATGTTTTCTTTGTTGTAGAAGAAAATTCACCCCGTCAGAAAGTACTCAACATCACTGAAAGAAACACCCACCGATTGGGTAACTATTCCTGCCTGTGGGCAGAAAAAGATTTAGTTTTCATTTTCACAGCAGATTTTATGTCAGTAAAGGCAAGCAATAAATTTTTTCTTGACCACCAAAAATAATACCTTTAGAGGAAACATATAGACTTGCTTTATGAAATCACTCTTCTGTCATGTTTATGCTTTCTATCCATTCTCAAAAGTGTGTCACTGTTTTAACAAATTTAATTCATATTCTGTGCATATTACTGAACATGAGAATACCAGGAGTCACCATTTTCAATGGCAATGTGGTATAGTTGCATCCTTCACTGCAAACATAACGCTCTTTTTGAGCATTCTGAAGACAGCTGCGGAGGGGAACTCTTTCAAAATGGGTAAAAACTTGAGTACTAAAAATGTCTTTTCTTCCAGTTAGCTAAGTGCTTCTAGCTGGATCTTCAGGCTTATTACAAAGCTGGCAATGGAAGAAGTTCCCAAGATGAAAAAAAAAAAAACCCTTTTTGCTCATAGTCCTGCCATTTCTGTAGTTTATGCTATGTTATATATCTGAAATTCAGAAAGGATCAAGTTCATTTAAGAGGTAATTAGAGAGCTAAGTGTGAGCCAGCCCTATACTTAAAACAGTCAAGATCTCCTTGTCAAAGAATAGCCAAACATCTGCTCACCTAAGGCACACAGAGAACTCATTTCTGTTCTGGGTAATTCCTAGTTGAGGAATTCAGTGGTGAAGAATTAGTGCTTGCTCTGCCAGAATACCTTGTCATTATCTATGTAAGCCATCAGATGTACATGAGTAGTTTTAGGCAATGCCTAATATCTGTGGTCTTTATGGTTAAATCAAGGCTGTAATTTTTGCTTTTTTTCTCTTCCGTAGTGCTCTCTTATTTCAACAAAGAAGCACTTTAATAAAGCATTGAAGACTTGTATAAATGAGCTTCACGCATGCAAAATTCTTCTTAATGCATCCCATACAAAACGCAAGATGAAAAATTCTGGGCAGGTTTACGAGGCAGTTGAGTGACCATCCACGCTCATGACCTGGACCTATGCATACAAAGGGAATGGAGTTTGCAGTAGACGAGAGATTTCACAGTGCAAAGAGCTATCAAAAACTAGTTTATTCCTCCCAGCAAGCCCACATGCTTGTGAAGTGAGTCTCTTGGCGGAGAACAAGGAAGTATAAATAACCCTGGCTTTCCATGTTCTCCACCACTGTGAAATGGAGCACAGCCCATAAAACCTCTGATGTGTTATGTTCAGCGACAACTCAGCTGAGATCCGTATGGTGCACAGTGGTCCTGCAAGAGTGGGCAGAAAGAACAGAGGAAAAACAGTGGGAGCACGTAAGAATGGAAATAAATTCCCTATGTTCTTCTTGCACCAAAGGTAAAACAAGGGGCTGGGGCAGATGACTGAAGGTACCAGCCTCTCATTCTGCAACAGTGGTTTTACATGCCTCACCTGCCAGTTGATAAAAGGCAGGAAAGTAGAGGTGTTAGGGCATGCCACATGAAATCGAAGATGCAATTCCTTCCTTCGTAGATACCATCTGCCTCTGAACAGGCCTTTCTAAAAAGGATAAAAGAACACGATCTATTTGGGAATGGAAGTTAAGGACAAATCCTAACTGATCATAGACCTGACAAGACAGGTTTGGAAAAACAAGACATAAGAAAGTTTCCGAGGAAAGACCAGTGGAAGACATGCAATAAAATAGAGTTACCCAGGATGAGTTCAGTGCTCGTGCCAATTCTAGAAGGTGTCTAGGGAGTTATTATGCTCTGAATAACATGAGTATCCCAACACCTTAGTGGAGGCAAGCCTCAGATAGTACAACAGCAGTACAGGAAAAACTGGAAAGGTCTGGATGACAGAAAAACAGCAAAAGTTCTGCTTTTAAATTCAAGTCTGACAAATATCCATCACAGGATAGAGTCCAAACACTCATCATTATCAACATGAAGTAATTATGGTTTTAATTCACAGTTGCGTGCTAACCCATTTTGCACCAACGGTCCTGCCTCATATTGTGATGGGGAAACTGCATCTTGTCAAAAGGGCATGCCTAGCTCTCCATGCGCTCATACCACCCCTGTTGTGCTGGATCCAGAAAACACACTGCTGTATGTTTAACTCCAACAGACCCGACCTGATGGGAAACAAATCCAGCCAAAATAACTATCCCTTATATTTACAACATGAAACATTTTCCACTGGGTCATCTCACTGAAACAGCTCACTTTGCAATTGCATGGAGACACAATGCAAGGGAGGGAGGAAAAATATGTAGCTTGAAGGAGTTGGACTGTATTGAATTTCAGCAACCATTTACAGTTATGCTGAATTGTGTTTAAAATAAAACCGAAGATAGGCCAGTGATGGACTGCCACAGTCGGTTGGACACAGGGAACCACCAACATTTACCAGAGACTTTTTTCCTACATGAGTCCTCTTGTTGCTTAGAGGTTTTGAACTTTTCCTGGACTCTTCCTACTGTCTAGGAAAGAGGTGTTTCACACTTTTGTGTTCTTCATGGCACCATTGTTATCAGGTATGTATTTTATTTTATTAACCAGTATCATGATTTCTGCTATTGCTACTAAATAAAAACATATGTTCACATGTGCATATGGACATCATTTTCTTATCTACCTCATTAGTTACAGCAGTAAGAGCAATTAGGCATATCTGAGGATGCAGTGTTACAAACATCCACCATAATTGGTTTCAGGAGTTCCCAACATTGTATTTCATCTATCTCACAGTCACAGCACTGCTTCAAAACTGAAAAAAGCATGATGACTGTTTCTTTATTTAGTAAATGATCTATACTTGTTATGCTGTAAATAGCTCCACACAACTTCATATCTTAAATGCTATTTTTTTTTCCCCCAAGGGACTCTGAAAGCAATGAATAAACACATTATTTGACTTGCCCAAAACTCGTTTTATGCTTTAGGCACATGTTCTGTTCAGTTAGAGGCCCTTTTCTCTGACTGTCCATACTGTAATATGACAGATACTTTATTTGGAAGGGACCTGTGGAAATCTCTATAGTCCTGCCTCTCACTCAAAGCAAGGGTAGCTTCAGAGTTAGGTCAGGTTGCTCAGGAATATTGTTGCAACATTTTAGGATAGCGTGCACCCAAAATGACAGGGATAGCAAATTAGATTTGGAGCAATGTCATGCCCTGGTGTAGGGATTAGAAAGGGAAGTCCTGGAATTATCCTAGAATTGGCCACGTATTCAGAGCTTGGATTAGCTAGGGGAGAGTTCTCAGATATAATTAAGGAAACTGGATGTCTGACTTATGAAAAAAGACAAAAATTCTGGATATAATTTAAAAAAATTGCAAGGATGTAAATATATAAGTTATGGCAAAGTGGAATGGGAATTTAATATGAGATATGACTATATGAAATGAGGTGAACTTTTAAGAGAAAAAAATAGGCAAAGGATTATTAAGAAGCAATAGCTACTAAGGCCAGCGAAATTGTAGGGCTGTACCCTAGAAAGAGAGGAGTCATCTCATGACAATGGCAATGTGAAAAACAAACACAACTATGGGGAGAGACTATGGAGAGTATCTTGGTTACTGCTGTTCTTGCCATGCAGATGTCGACAGCAGCAGTATGAAGGAAAAACAATAAGGTGCTAAAGTGCCAAAGGTTTTTTATGGTTATACTGGGAAAGCATCATATGGTGTAAGAAAATCTTGGGGACAATGAGTTAGACAAGGTCAGTTCTCTTTGTTACCTTCCATGTGTTCATCTCAGTCATGCAAAGATCCTCTTTTTATCCTAAAGTAAGATAAAAAATAAAAGAAGGTGTAAAACACAAATCCAAGTTATTTCCAGCAGGGTAAGACCTTTACATATCTGTGGCCAGGACCATAAGATTGCTTCTTTAGCATAATATAAGAGACCTGCTGCCTGCACCTCGAGGATGTTTTGATTTTTGTCTCTAAGTTAGAGTAAGTGGAGTAAGTGTACCTGTACAGGTATGTCAAATCTTGCTATTACATGGCTGCATGTGTGAAATTGCATTTGACTTTTCAGATGGTCTGAGACCTTTTGGCATGTAGAAACAATGGAAAGGAGGAGGTGGGGTAGAAGTATCCCATAAAATGTTCTTCTCGGCTTGCAGTCTACTCCAGCTTCCATTCTACTCAAAAACAATCATAAAAGCTTTCCAGCATGCACAGGCACATTTATTTAACCTCTAAAATGAAACAATTACATGAAACTTATTTACCTAATGCCTTGCACCCAGAGATTCTGTTTGAAGTGGTTCTATACCAGCTGAAAGGAAAACAAGTCTCAGATGATCACCTATAGAAGTCAGAGATGTAATAAGGCTAATAACATGTCAGAAAGGAGACTAATGATTAAAGTGGTGAGACAGGCATTTAGGCAGGTGGCGTCTTACTGAAACAGGTGTGGAAGCTGATGTTACTGAAGACATTGAAGCTGATGCTGGAAGACAGTGGAGACAGCTCATTTATAACAGGTACAAGATTTGTGGGATCATAGCACCCTTTGAAGACTGTTAAAAATATAGCAACAAACACACACAATATGTGTTGTTGCACTGCTTGACCTCAGGCTGGTGTCCCTCCAGATCCCTCCTGCAAGTCTAAACTTCATGGTCAGATGTAACAAAACTTGCAAAAAACCCAGAATAGACGGGTTGTGGTTTTGGATCATGCTAAGGATTAGGAATCCACTCTCCCACTTTTTATTCACATTGACATTCTCCTAAGTGTATATCTGAACTTAGCTATGCCAAACCTGAGAGACAGCATGAAACAGACTTGAAAGTAGCACTGCCACTTAAACATCTCATTCCTGAGCAATAAGTTTAGGAAGTGGTTACAGAAGTGTTGCTCCTAAGCCTGACTGATGCAGTCTATTAGAAAAGTAACTCAGTGCCAATTCACTGAAATCATAAAATATTGTTCAAACAGTCCCTCCTCAAACCCCATTGGTTTCAGAAGGGTAAAAAGTTATTATACATTCTCAGAAAACACCATTCTGCTTATCACCCAAGTAACTGGAAACAAATGGCTGATGTTTGGGCAAAAGAAGATAAAGACTTTGCATGTGGCACAATAATTGTGAAAAAAATGTGTGTCAAATCTATTGTGGAGATGGAAAAGTGAAAAAAACCCCACAGGATTATTGAGTGTAGGGACATCATGACCCCATTAGGGGTCTACAGTTTGAAAAGAGCACCTCTAAATTTTCTTGCACTGTTCAGATTGATTTGCATAAACATACATTTTCACAACCCAGCCAAAAAGTCTTCTCCAAGCAGCACTCCCTGTTAACTCTCAGTCACACAGCATCCAGCCAGCAATCCCCAAACGTCCCTTTATGTTTACGCTCACCACAACGAAACAATACACTGATGGATTAGTAAAGCTTGCTCCCCTGCAGTGTCTCAGCTCCGAAGTGAAGCTCCTGTAGTGGAAACACGTGGGAGGATTTTAGATTAGAAAAATGCAAAGACAGAGACCATGGTGCTGTGTCTGTGTTCCCCTTCACACGCTGCTGGGTGACATATGCTCCTACCATGGGGCTATCTGCCCAATACCCTGCTCAGGGATGCCCCAGCCCCAAAACTCTGTCCATGCTCCTTAGAGACCTACTGAGGGCAAGTCCTGGGACAGCACGGTAAGCAGAGCTGGGTATCGTGATACTTTCCCAGCAGAAGGAGTAGTTAGGAGATAGCTTGAGACTTCTCCTGATCACTGACTTTCTGGCCTAATAAACTGTAATCCCTTCTCTGTCCATCCCCAGAAAGGAAAAAAAAAAAAAAGAAAAGCAGCTGCAAGGGAGGAGCGGTGATCCAGTCCACATTGCACGCACCTGAAACCCATGGATCAGAAGCATCATCATTGCAAAGAGAAATGGAGATCTGTTTGGTCTCCTGGCTTTCTCTCCTTTGTGATCCTGCTGAAATGGCAGTTTAAAAAAGGGACACATTTGCATGTTCACAGTGACAGATAAATGGCCTGTTCTGACCTCTTGGGACCACCATGCACTTTTAAAATTGATTTGCTTTGAATGTCTGATTTGTAAAACTCTGTAGGACTAGAGACTCCTAAATATAGGCTGAAGAAGAAAGCAATAGATGAGGAAGCTGCCTGTGTGTAAGTGTGCCTGTATTCATGTATGTAGGGTAGCCAGCCATATGTGGTATCTGTCTATCCTGACTGTACTTGGAGACTGCGAAAGACAGCGCTAAAGACTGCAGGAGAGCTTTCCACTGCGTGTGAAATGCCTGGCTGTCATCCTGCATCTAGAAGCACTCTGCTTTGTTCCCTTGAAGTACTTTCATGCTTACCATTTCAGCACTTGCCCAGAGCTTAAACATTACAGGACAATATTTCTGATGGATATTTTGATAAAGGCGTACTTAACAGAAGAGCTCTTTGATTTGAATGATCATATCAAAGACTCTTCTTCTGATTAGGACGCAGAGTATTGTCTTAGGCCTTTGCAGCCGAGGATTTCTGGTTTAGTTACTTTCACAAATTCACCTTCTTGTCATACAACATCTTCAGGTCCCATTCATTTTATTCTATACTTGCTGACAGTCTGGGCTCCTCATTTCAGCATCGCTCTTCAAAAATGCAATTGACTTTAAGTACTACTCTATTCTTCAGGTCATTTAATTGCAGCGAATTGAGCTCTTCTGAAGGTGACAGCTCTGCAAATTTGAAGAGTTCTGATCAGTTCAGAAAAATTGCTTTTGAATGTAACTTCCCCTGACATTACAAAACCTTGAGTTAAAACTTTTTCCATTTTCCAGGCTATTATTTTGTTTCTGAACATGGATTTCTTTTCTTTGTGTTCCAGCAACAATTTTCAACTTCCCATTTTTTTCCCTACCTTGCCATATTTTGCAAACTGCTCCACTAAATTTCAGACCATTATAAGCACACTTTTCTGCCTTTCTTCCCAGTTCAACCTTGCACAGTGGTATGGCCTTTTGTAATTCCTCTTCCATAGCTGCTAGCATTACCTGGGGAGATGCAATGCCCCATTCCCTCCAGAGCCTGCCTGTTTTCTAACTCAGAGCAGCACTGACTGGAATGAAATGCCCTCACCCCTTCACCCAGCGGGGCTTTGCACGGAGGAAAGCTCTACCTTTCACCCAAAACTATGACAAAAATCAGCCATCAGAAAACGTAAGGAGTGCAACCCTGCACAGTGCAAAGCCTGAGCAGAGTGTAGTAGTAGCTCAGAGGAAGGGAATCCAGCTCAGAGGCTGCTGTTGCGTGGTGGCTTGGTCACCCTTGGCTGCTGGCCACTCACCGTCCCTGAAGAAGGGCAGGCAGGGGTCTCTAACCAGAGCTGTTAGCACTCTCAGCTGCACCCTGCTTGGTGTCTGGTGGCTCCTCCTGCCTGTTCAGGCAGAGCCGGGAGGCAGTGCTCTTCCTACAGGCAGGGCAGCCAGCAGGCTGCTGCCAAAAGGGGCCATCTGACCCTGCTGCTCTCCCCCTCTTTGGCCTTCTACCTGCAAAGAGATGGGACCTGCAGGCCAGCAATGGATTCAGGAGTGAGAAGTGAAGTGGCAAAGCAGTGACTGCTTCTTGTGCGGAGGAAAAGAACTGAAAAATAGGATTTTCTTTTTTCATGAAAAATTGTGTGAAATTTTCCTTCTTTTATCGTTGCTCCTCCATTACCAACATTCATGGTTACAGATTTCCTGCTCCTCTGAGCTCTTCTTGCTAACTCAAAAAAAATAGTGTAGGATACAAGTGAGGGCTCACAGCTGTGGCAGCAGTTCGAAGTTTGTGGATCCCAGAAGAGCAGCAACTAGCATCTTGAAAGGCATATGCATGTGAGATAATGTAATAACAGCAACAGCAGGGTAGCAAGATGAACAACTTTTATTGTTCTGTTGTGCCTTCCCCATCCCTTTCTATACTCTTTCAGATCTAGATTTTAAAGTTTGCTTTCAGATTTTTATTCTTTCCAATATTTCCTAGCGTAGTTACAGGTATGGTTTTTTTCTATTGGTGTTTGCAGTTGGATGGGTAATGGCAAGCGGAACACATTCATGTAAATGTCATGACTAGCAAACCAGTCTGCATTAAACCTGACTTGTAACTTCATGGGCAAGATCTCAGGCATACATCAGGAGGGCCTTGGGGAATTGTGACCCAGACAATATGTTTTTAGAATGCTGCTGCCATACAATGGCGGTTGGATTAGGAAACTTCCCAGTACAGATAAGGACCCAAATTGCAAGTTCTTTCTTAAAGGCAGGTCACCTTTGATTCTGTTTTCCCAAGTCACACTCCAGACTGCTTTTTACCCTCCACTGCCAACCCCTACCATCTTGTGTAGCTTTGCCCCTTCAACTTTGCCTTTACAGCTTGCAACCTCAGCTGGTATCTCATCCTCCTTCAGCGCATGGTAAAGAAATATACATTTTTATTTATACCACAAAACAAAGGCTGCAAACTTCTTTCTCTTGCAACCAAGAATGTTATCAATAGTAGAAGCAGTGCATCTGAAAGGGTTACTGAAGCTAAAGAGTTTCAAAAGCCCTGAAAAAATAATACATATATCAAAGCAGAACACTATTGAGCAATTAGCAAAGGTGCTAAGTCAACTTGCTAAGCAATCTTCACTATCAGACACAACTGACAGGGGAAGAAATGGAAAGAACGCTAATTAGTAATTAAGTAGGGCTGCTGGGATCCAAAATCAGGGGGGACCCTCTGTAGCCGAGCAGGGGAGAACTAATCTTTTCATTACGGAACTTGTTGTTTACTCAGGCAACTGAATCCAAGCTACATAGGAACAATATAAAAGAATTGAAAAGCAATGAAGGTGGCTCTCTGCCGCATTTCTGTGTATTTTTAAATGTGAAATGAATAATAGATGATACCGTTCTATAAAAATATGTACCAAGCAGCAGCAAATACCAGAACACTGACCAGCTCAGTAGCTGTAGCTCCAGCTTTTTGGGCTGATTATCAGACATGCTGAGCACAGCCAGCTCCTGTTGATGCCGCATGAATTTCCATGTCCTTGGCATAAGATAAAGAGGAAAAATATCAAAATAATTCATGTCGTCTTGTTTAATCACAGCCCCTAAAACAATGATCGCTACAAACATGTGATTTTGTAAAACAAAATAAAAGCCAGACTAACACAAACCAGTAATTTTTGTGTTCCTTTTGCTACAGTCTCTGGGCTAGCATAGTCAAGAGATTTAGCAGATGAACAAGTGAAAATGTAGAAACGTATAGTAGAGTTTCGGACGGGGGGGTGGGAATCAGACAGGCTATCCCCTCCTTCCTCATTTACACATGCAAGTATCAGATTTGCAGACATGGTAGATATACGTGCTGAATGCAGTGGGTATCAGGGCACACAGCTTTCCTGGAATGGAATCTGCATGGCAACAATAGAGATAATCACACAACTGTGATCTCCAGCTTCTTTAAGTATCTTGAGCACAAAGTTATTCATTTCAGTGGAGATAAGCCTGATGTAAGTTGTGGTAGCCAAATATCACAGAATCATAGAATCATTAAGGTTGGAAAAGACCTCTAAGATCATTAAGTCCAACCATCAACTAACACCACCATGACTCCTAAACTAGGCCCTGCAGTGCCACGTCTACACCTTTTTTGAAAGCCTCCAGGGTTGACAACTCCACCACCTCTCTGGGCAGCCTGTTCCAATGCCTAACCACTCTTTCAGTAAAGAAATTCTTCCTGATGTCCAATCTAAACCTCCCCTGACGCAACTTGAAGCCATTTCCTCTCATCCTATCACTAGTTTCTTGGGAGAAGAGTCCAACACCCGCTTCCCTACAACCTCCTTTCAGGTAGTTGTAGAGAGCA
>WAAD01032210.1:1920-20123 GCA_013389945.1 Fregata magnificens | reverse complement strand
GGGGAAAGCAACAACATTCTTTCAGTAAAGAAAACAATCTGGAAAGAAGTTTTACTTATATGTGTGCATATGGTACTTGATTTCATTTTTTATCTGCCAATTATGAAATAATTTTCATTTCATTTATCATATTTTTCATTATCTACTAATGTTACTACTTTGTTAATGCTTTTGAAAAAAAAAAAAAAACAACACAAAAAAAACGACACCAAAATCTTGCTAGGGAGAAAATGGGATTCATTTTCAAATAGTAGGTGCACATTTAAAGAGGTAATTTAATTCATGTTGTTCCTCCTGGACTTGTGCTGCGAAAACTGGATAAGGAATCCCATACTGAAAAAAATATCTACCTTCATGATAAAGTGGGATTACCAAGATAAAAATATAATTGAAAAAAAGAGTACATCAATAATCTTTTGAAAAGTGCTCCCCCGCTACATAATTTCTGCTAAAACCATGCTTTCCTCTTTTCAAGTTCTTCCTGGCACATGTTAAATCACTTGCTGTGTGGTTGTTTTGGACAAAATGTTTTTGCTGCCAGAACTGGCTTGAAAGCAGTGGTTTTCTCTGGAGTATTTGGGGAAATAAGGATAAGAAGCTTCAGTTTTGCCAAACAGGGACTTCAAAGCTTGGTCTACAGATGGTTATGCATGTGTGCAGTACTTGCACTTCATATGTTGTAACTTCATTTCACTTCCTCCTCCATCTTTTCAAGTGTTGTTTGAATGGCCTGCAACAAAAGAAGTGTGGAGTATGGGTGGGAGACATTTGAAAGAGAATCCTTTTAAATAAGCTTTGGATGTCAAAAAAGATGTGCTTATGGTGTGACAAATGACAGTCCTTGTTCATGGAAGAATTCATGTTAAAGAATAGAGCTGGCCTGAAAACTTGAAAGAGGAAATTTTTGGCTGCAGTTTTCTTCTAGCACCAGCATTAACTGATTCAAGACTTCTGTGGTAATAATCACTTGGCTTTTCAAAGAAACTCATGAATGTTAGAATAAGAATAAAATTAAGTTAATTTCAATTTGGAAACATACACAACATGTTAAGAGAGTTTAAGAGCTCTTATGGCCATAGTTTTTGTAAGTAATAAGTAAATTAATAGTTTCATTTAGAAAAAAAATCACATTAAGAAAAAAATACTCTTTTATAGTATGCATGATACAAATATAAATGTATAATATGCATGGTGTATATATATAACAAGTAATATACTCATATATACATGTATATATTTACATGTATAGACCCTGAAATAGCTCTGAAAGATTTCTGAAAGACATAACTGAGGTATAAAACTTTAGCAGTGTTAGATAAAGTGATGAACTATTTCAATCAAGCCTCTACAGTAGATGTGGTTAGATCTTTGAAAAAGATATTGTACATCCTACTATTTAAATTACAAGTATATATACAGAAAGTTAATCCATCAGAAAATCTAACTCAAAATTTTATTTTATTTTGTTTTATTTTATTTTATTTTGTTTTGTTTTGTTTTATTCTATTTTAAGGATGAGACAATAAAGTATAAGTGACATTCTGTTTCTGACGCTATTTGTCTTTTGAATATTAAAATCATTGGTTTTGGTTTGATTTTTTTTTTTCTTCTTGGGGCATTCTGAATGTCATACTGAGCTATATGTTCACACGGATCATAACAAACTATAATTTCTCTTAAGCCTGAATACAAATACTTGCTTACAACACATATGGGAATATACAAACAACTGTAAAAAAGAGGAAAAAAATTGGAATCTACTTATATGTACTGAGAAACACAGCTTTTTAGGGGAAAAAAAATGTGCCTGATGTCCTGCCAGTATTATTTTGAAGGATGGAAATAAACATGTATTTTCTATTTCAAGGGACACTGCACAGATTTAAGAAAACATTACTTTTGGAGAATGGAAAGGAACTGGAAATATAAATAATACTTCAGACTTTCCATACAGTTCTCAAGATTGGATTATTGAAGACTGGATTCTGAGTGTTGCATTTTATTTTGGAACTTCTGGTCTTTGGCTTTGTGGGAGGACAATCTTGAGAGTCCGATTATTTCCAAGTTGCCTCTTCAATTTCCTACCCTCCCTTATTTCAGAATTCTTAATCAAACTCTTTGCTCTAAACTCTACACTCCAATCTTAATTTCTATAAATTTTCATACTATGATCTATGCTGTTATTTGACTTTGAAAGATTAACTTTTCTGTATTTGACTTTCCTTCTTTATGTAAAATCATGTTCAATGAGCTTGAAACAATTAAAATGCAATTTTAATTTTGCATATTCTAGGTTCACACACTTTTATTCTAGTGAAAATTAAAATTTCTGTAATTCTTTCACCATGCTATGTCTTTCACTCTTACATACTGGTACTTTATGTATTTTTTTCTGTGGCAATTCTCAGACTTTACAAACGCTTTCTCTCATTAAATCAAAGAAGCCACACTGTATTTAATTTAGGCATCATGCCTTCCTAAGTAGAAGTAGATAAATTTCATGCAATTGTTATAAATACCACCAATAAATAGATCAGTAAAGAGTAGACACAAAATCTTTTTATTTCAGAAGGAATTCATACCTTCTTTCTGTTCACTTCTTATTAACCACAACAGTGGAAAAGCTGTTGGCAAAATGGTGTATCTGGAGAATAGTTAACCAGTGTTTGCCATCTTGGTTTAGTATAACTTTTAACTTCACTTTAAAGTAAGAAAAGTAAGTATTCCTACTCATTTCAGGGGAAAAAAAAAAAAAGTAAAAAAAGAAAAAAAAGACACCGTTCATAACTCATTAAAGAAGACCATGTTTCAGCTAATACTGATGAAAAAAACATACAGTTGCAATGAATAACAGAAGTAACTTACTAGTAAGCCATAGATATTCAAAGGTGGCTTGTTCCATGATTTTAATGAATCAGTAGTCTGATGAATTTCAAATTGGGTTATTCAGATTATGTTGGATATTAACTACTGATATTTTCTGGGAAAGGGGCATTTGACCATCTTTAGTTTTTTCCTTTAAGATGAAATGAATCATGGCCTGAAAATGTCTCTTTCTGCCCTTTGACTATAAAGGGATGTTTAGATGAAGCTAGCTTAGGTAGTATAAAAGTATAAAACTTAGGTTTTATACTTTATGTTTTTGTTGTTCATTTTAAATTCAAACTTATGAAAAGTTTGAATCAACAATTTCAGTTCTGTCAGGTAGTTCAGCCTCCTTAACACATGGAGAAGTACTGTCTGAGGTTGGCCAATGACAGCTGATGTAATCACAAAATAAAAAAATAGGGAGGGTGGTCAATCACTTGAGGTACTGGTGAAAGACAGACATAAAAATCTGAAATGACTCCTAGAAGAAAAAAGGAATCATCTGCACAGTTCAGGAATGGAGTTATTTCTCACTTCAACTAAAAGGACTGAAAAATGCTTGACATCTGTAACACATGACTGAAGATAGCACCAGTTTTCTACAGCTATATAACAATTCACTCCTAATAGAAGTAAGAAGGTATCTAAATTTTATAAAGGTAGGGTCATCTGTGATCTTGAATTTACTGAAAAGTTAAGCTAACATGGAGTAGCTTCTTATGGAGTTGGACCAATTAAAATTGAAAGAAAACGCAATATGTTTATTCATCCTTAGTTGAAGTAAATCAGTGCAACTAATTATTTTCAGTTTATTCCAGAACATAAAGATATCACTGCTTCTGTCTGGTCAGTTTGTTGATGGTAGCCACTTTAGAGAAAGAAAACCTTTTTCAGTATCTTAACCACTACTGGTACCGCAGATACAGCACTTACAGAAGACTGAGTCTAGGTTTTTCTTTTCTTGATTGTGTTTTGAACAGACTTTCTAACAAAATGCAATTTGTGAGATTATCGTTCCTCTGATGGAATTTGGCCTGTATGTGTTCCGTGTGAGTGTATGCTGCACCTCAATGAGAACAAGAGGGAAACTTGGCTGCCAAAACATAGGTTATATTATTAAGAGAATATTATTTACATATTTTAATTATGGAAAGAACACAAATCATTAAGAGAAAATAATAAGACAGTATTCTGCTATGTTAGAATGATATTTCATTGGAAGCCACATCAGTATGAGTGGGTTTTTTTGGTGTGCTTTTTTGGATAGGTATCTGTTCCTTGGTTTCAGTGACATTTTCTCAATTTCAAGTGGCTTTGTGCTGGATACCTGGTCTTTCTCTGATGCTGCCTGGTTGTGTGGGAGTATTCCTTATGCTGCATCTTGTGTGATTGTCCTGTCTCATACAGGGAACAGATAAGAGGGGTTTTCAGGATGAGCAATATGTGTATTAAGTATTGCCAGATCACAAGCAGAATTTGGAGAAGATTCAAGTGTCTGGCAAGTGATATGAGAGGGAACTAAGACTTACTGCACAGAAATGGGCATGTAATAGGCTTTTGTAATTAAAAGGATATGGTAAAGGTATGAAACTATCTAATATGCTATCCAAACAGAACAGATAGTAAGCACTGCTTGTGTGCCAGTGCTCAGCATGGATTCTCCCCTTTTCTGAAGTAGAATTTCTAATTAAATCCTAAGGCAGATGAGGTAGTTAATTTCCCTGTACTTATTAAAATATAAAACAGGGAAAAAGGTGTCAGGGGTAGACTGTAAAGGTATAAAATTAAGAGATGGAAAACAATAGAGGGTAATAGATATGGAAATAAGAGGTGTTGAGAGAAGAGGGCTTAAGTAGGAAAGAGAGAAATAAGGAAATTGTTAGGCTGTCTATTTAAAGTCTAATAACATGAACACAGGGACCCTGGCAAAGATGAGAAGAATAATGACTGGTGGAGGAACCTAGTAAGCTATTTGGTGAACAGCGAGCACATGGAATTGGCTTCTCCTTAGGTCCACCAAGAAAGAGCAATTAGTGCATTGGTAATCTGTAATAGGAAACAGGGCAACTTACACCAGGAGACCTTGCAAACAAAGGAGAACAGCCTATGGTCCTTATTACGGGCTGAAGCAGAGAGGATTTGGGAATGGAACAGAAATTATTACGGGGTGACCTAAGTGGATTGTGGGAATGTACAAGACTCATTATAGGATGCCACAAAAAACATGTGGGGATTGTGCAAGATGTATTATTGGATGTTTAGCGGAGGAACTAAAGACAGGGAAACAAATAGATCAAAGAGGTTTTGGGAAGAACAAGTATGGGGAAATAGAGGGAGAAAGGCATAAAAAGGGCTGGCCATGTACAAACAGGTTGCTAGTCTGTACACTTATCTGGCCATTCCCTGCACCTGATCAGGACAGTCTCTCCTGTCTTCTTATTAAACTCCATTTCTAACTTTTTATGGGTAAGGGACTCTCTATTCTGTGTGCATGGGTGTGTATAGGGGTTTGACTGCCAGACACTGGACCAGGGGTGAGAGGGCCCATGTGTCAATGATGCCAGCAACTGGAGATGCCATAGCGCATGCATATTGTGTGGGTACATGTGCTGATGTGTGATGACTTAAGAATATCAAGCCAGAATAGCTGATGAGTAGGATAAGCAGCTTGGGAACCAAATGTTGAAGTGGCCATAAGTCTGGGGCAGATACTCAAGAGAATAGAGTGACTGTGAGTTGGCTGCTGGAAGGACCAGGAGGTGACAAGCCAACTACCATAGGGTTTAGGGGTTGGCTACTGGTCAGATCATAAGTCTGGATCAGCTGTCAAGAGATACCCATTTGCATGTGTGTGTGTCTGTGCATGAGGCAACTGAGAGATGAGGGGATCCAGGGCCCAACTGCTGGGTAGGCTGAGTGTCTGAGGGCAGTTACTAGAGAGATTTGTAGTGTGAGAGTGTGTGTGTGTGCCGACTCATATGCCTTGGTGTGTGAAAGGGGATGTGGGGCTGGTGACTTAGGGGCTTGTATGTCCAAGTGCCTGCAAGTGGACAGACTGAGTTCCAGGGGCAGCTACTGGGCAGACTGAGGTCTGAGCCCAGATGCTGGAGGGATCTGTATTGTATGCATTGTGTATACATATATATATTTTCCACTAATGAACTTTCATCCTGATCAGTCAGAGAGTGGAACAGCATAAGGCTGTTGGTGCTGTCTGTGTCCATGTGAATGCTGAGTGTTTTCTGTTTGTCTTGATCTGTGTGGCTGGCTGTGCATACATGTATACATGTGGTATGTACATGGGTTTGCCTGCCTGCTGGCAATACATGCTCAGCCTCTCTGCTGGTTGTATGTAGGGATAGGGAACAGTGGCTGTCACGCCTCTGTCGGACAAGTGAATTTGGCAACTGCTAACAGAAATGAGGTTAAAGGGTTAAAAATCAAGAAGTATAGGGAAGGCAGAGAATTTTAAGTAGAAAATTGGGTGGGAAAAGAAGACAAACAACAGCCCATAAATGACAAGAGAGAGAGAAGGGGGAAGAGAGAAACTGCTGTTGGCAGAAGGAAACCCAGCAGTCAGAGATGCAATAGCACTGCAGCTGAACAGTGCTAGAGGGAAAAAGATGTGTAAATCTGTAGATCCTTTAGCCCCAAGAGGACAAGATACAGGAGCTCCCATGTTGTGTCATGAGTAGATAATGAGAATTTACTTTAACTTAGAGGAAGTCTTGTCAGTGTTCAGCTATGTTAAAGATCTAGTAACATCCAAAACTGCTTTGATAAGTACTGGCTGAAAGCTTCGTATATAACTTTGTAGGGAAAGACTTTCCATAATTTAAGGCTTAAGAGCTGTCTTTGTAGTGGATGGCTAACTTTGAAATTTTCTTTTTCTACTTTACTCAGAATACCAGAGTAAGAGAAGTCTTCTGCAGGGACAGTTGTTTTAATTGGAAATGTAGGATGCTGAAGTCCTTCCATGTTAAAGTTACTATTTTGCTATCATTGAGAAAGTCCATTATTTGTAGACCATTACATGAAACCTGTTTTGACAAAAATCTATTTAAAATTTATCCACCCAGAAGATATTAATGAATAAATAATACACCAAATGTATGTTTATAAAACCTTGATTTATTACAGTGTACCATGAGATTATTTTACTCTATAGAATCAAAATTATTGATTCACCTTTTTTTTTTTCTTAAAATTTTCTGTTTCAGCACCAAAACATAATATATTGTATGTAAAGTTCAATGTTTTTCATAACACAATTCTCCTGGAAAAATGGACATTTCATCTGTTTCCTGGAAACAAAATTAATCAACTTTTTACACCTACCCAACTTCCCAGCATAGCTGTCAGTAAAATGCTGCATTAATGTGCTGTGTGTTTAGTGGGTATTAGATATGTTTAAACTAGTTTTTAGAGAGGTAACATTATAGAAGTGGTCATTATAAAGTGACCTAAGTATCAATGTAGTGACAGACGCAGATATCAGTGGTGGAAATAAACTATAAGTTGCCAACTGTGGAGAAACAAATTAATAAACACATTATAAACAATGATCTGGTTATTAAACAACAGTGCTTGTAAAGTTAGCTTGAAATCTAGTCTCTCTGAGAAAAATATGTTTACTTAGAAAAACAAGATGATAGAACATAAATATGGCATGTTTTGTGTTGTGTGCTCAGTGCAGTCTCCCAACACTACTTTCTCTTGTGAACGAATACAAAGTTAAAAACAAAACAAAACAAAACAAAAAACCCCGCTCTGCCTCCAACTGAGTATATATATACACTCACTGAAATAAAATTATGTAAGGCTTATGGTCTTGTTTTGGTTTTGTGCAGGCAATTAGAACATTTTTACGTAAACTCTATTTATAAATTTTCTGTCCTATGCTACTATGAAGGACTGTTGCTTTTGAGCACAGATCTGAAAATTCCTAATTACGGACAACAAATGCTTTACTAGGGTAGCTCTTACATCTTCTTACTCTGCATCCTCATAAGAAGTGCTTCCCTAATGAAATGAAGAAGGCCATTCTCAACTTCAGGAGGCCTGCTATTAACTTATGTTATCATTTTGCTTGCTTTACTGAATCTACATCATTCTTGATGTGGGTGCTGACACACATTATCCAGTTCTCTCACACAACTTCCCTTCTTGACTATATGTTGCGTTAAAGGCTAAAGTAGCCCAAGTTGTCATTATAAGTCTGGTCGCGCCCAGTGCACGGAACTATACAAAACTGCCAGGGAGACCCTCCCGTCGAGTCATGAGGTTCAGAAAGGATCCCCTTGCTTTCTAAACTCCTTCTCAGAGAGGAGTCTAGGGGCAGCTAGATCCAATCCTAGTCCCAGACTTGGTCGACGGTTTATGTCTAAAGGATTATATATGCGTCATTCGGTGCACTGAACTATCACGATTACGGATGCACTTATAACGTACTACACCTTCAGTCTAGTCACGTTCCATGAACTACCATGGCCACCCTTAAAGAGTTTGGGTCACGTTCAATGAGAACTCTCACGGCTAGATTAATGAATAGTGCAGTTTATTAAAGCAACAGATACACAGGTTCTTTGGATTGCCGGGGATAAAATCACTGCAGAGCACGTGCAAATACCAAGACTATGAGTAATACTACTTGGCAACAAACGCGTTAAAAGATGTAAAGCGACTCTACAGAGATTTCTAAGTTGCGCGCAGAGGCACTTGGTATGACCAAGTGTTCGAATCTTACCCAAAGGCGTCCCGATGGGGGGGAAGAGAGGCTCAGCCCGTCGACTGATCCCAGAAGTCAGAGTGGTACACGACGATGGTATCTTCCCTAACATCCTCTCTCTCTTAAGCTATATTTATACTATTTTTACCTTTCAGGTGGAGCTTGAGTGACTCTAGTCATACATATCTTTGTTATGATTGGTTTCTTTGATTCAATCTTCATGTCCCAAAATAATCATTGGTCACTTCTACTGATATCTATTGATTATTCAAATCAAGATGGTAAGGGGATATCCAAGCAACATTTCTATAGTTACAAGACTCAAACAAAACTTCTCTATTCGATTCTTCATTGTTTCATCCAGTTTCTATTAGTTTCCTAATACAAAACAATAATTACCTGGTGAGGGTTCTATAGTTACGAGTTTCAAAATGCATCTACTACTAGTAACTGAATAGCTTGAATCTTGTTGCCCAGCTACCGCCTAAATGAGAGGCGGGTAGCTTTTGGGATGGAGGTGTGTTTTGGTATTATAATGATATTATAATGAGCAAAGTTCACCAAAAGGACAGCATTTTGTCAAAAGCGTGACAGGCCATTGGCCCAAGGTAGTAACTATGCAGCTTATCATTGTTCTTTCGAGTTCCTCTAGTGTCACAGAGCCTGGCTGCGGTGTCTCCACTCCGCTCCACCCTCCGTGCAGCTGCTCTTAGAATCGGCACACCAAGTTCCCCTGGTGTAGCTAACGTCTAAGGTTGCAGGCCTAGGGGACTTCCATGGAATGGATTCCTTGCAGGTCAGCCGCACTCCACCCTGGAAGCTTCTTCAATGCTGTACCTTTCTTTGAAATGTGAATATAAGTTTAATTTCTAGGTCACCTCCAGCAATCATTCCACACTATCATGCTACACAGTAAATGGTGCCATATTTTGATTAGCTGAAATGAAGGGTGATAAAAAAGTATCTTATTGCAATATTTTACGCTCTTTTCCCCTGCATTGGTAATAATGAAGCATGTGCATGCTGTCTCTGAAATTCAGGCTCTAGGGAACACCATTTTACTCTAGGAATAGCTTCCTGTTCTTAGTGACCAGAGTAATTTAGGGCAGAATTTGGAGAGACTGTATCTATCTAGTCCTCTAGCATGTGGTTTTTTCTATATCTCACATCTCACTTAGCTCTGAGCAAGGTCTTTGAGAAGGGAAATCCTTCCCTTATAGCAGGTCATAGTGGATGGTGAGTTATTTTGCTGAACAAAATTGACACCCAGAAATAGATACCTTCACTAAATATATTATGCTTTTTTTACTCATTATGCTAGCATTTATAATCAAATCTCTTTACACAATCAGAAACGCCAAGATTCTCAAGCTAAATCGTAATGAAATACTCTGTTCCACAAGTATCTGAGAAACAGTCAAAAAAAAAAAAAATCATGAGACTGGATTATCAAATCCTTCTTATTGCAATAATGTTTGTTGAACTGTAATTGTATCACCTAAAAACTTCACCCAAAGAGCAGGTTATTGACCTTAGATCATCTTTCTTGACCACTAAATACAGAAGCTTTTCACTGTTTCAGTTGTTATTGTAGGAGCTTTTCAGATCTTTTGAGTTCTATCATCGAGAAAAAAAAAGACTAAACCATAGTTAAAAATGACACTGAGGCTGAGAGACAAGGATCTTTGTTGGTTGAATATTTCAGGCGGCATAGTATCACTATGCATTAGTTTCAAGATGATGTGACCTACACGATCTCAACCATACTATAGCCTTATTTTATTCATTTATTTCTGGGGAAAAAAAACATTAAAATAAGAATACACACTGTAAAAAGATTGGAAGCATGAGTACTAGACTTTTTTATGAGCCACTTCACTTCTTTTTTTCCTTAAAACTTCATGTGTGTAAGTGGGAAAGTCATATATTTCACAGTACAACTAGTTGTTTGAGCTTTAGAATTTTCTGGTAATCTGCTAAATAAGGAAGGCATAAGGGAAAGATTTCATTTTCTAAGATTAATATAATTTCCTAGCTTAACAAAGCAATAAAAACCATATGCTCTATGTACATACATATATATACATATGCTTCTCTGCCTCTCTGTGTGCGTACATATATGTATATATTTCAATATTAAAGTTTTCAGATTCTGTTTCATATAAGTAATACATTATGTTGAAAAGTACTGGTTATGCAGAATTCGTTATTACTCTGAATATTATACATGTGCATGCATTGTCTTGGTTTGAATCTTGGTTTTGGTTGTAACAATATCTTGCAATGTTAATTCAAAGATGGCTTAATTCTTAACTATTTCCTTATTGTAATTTTCCTTCTTTTAAAATTTAATTTACTTCCTCTCTTTTTTTTCAGGAGTAACATGAGAATAGGAAGCTTCTCATTATCAAGTCTTTTTTTATTAATTTAGAAATTATATCTGGATATTAATGTTCTTATTATTTGTTATTAAACATGGATAATCCTGAAAATTTGATTCATTCAGCATTAACTTTTGGACTGAGCAAAAGCTTTGTTGAGTTTACAGAATAACTTGTATTGACTTCAATTGTCTTTGAACTGTCTTGAGACTAAAAATCCTTATAATATATGTATATTTCTTATGATATTTCTTATTCAGTAAACTTCATTTACAGGCCCCAGAAATAGTTAAGACTGCTACCTGTGGGATTATTCTTTCCAAAGCTTAATTATTTAAATTGAGTAATAATAGCATGCACTTTTTTAAAAACTGTCCACAACTTACTGTGACAGTGTTTCTGGACTAGAGCCTGTAAAACTCAAACATGAAGTACATAATAGTTTTTTTCATGGTAATATTCATATCTGTGTGTTAGTATGGCATTTTGCCTGTTCAGAAGATACAAGACCATTATTTACAGGACATTAGAATCATAGAATCGTAGAATCCTAGAATGGTTTGGGTTGGAAAGGACTTTAAAGATCATCTAGTTCCAACCCTCCTGCCATGGGCAGGAACACCTTCCACTAGATCTGGTTGCTCAAAACCCCATCCAGCCTGGCCTTGAACACTTCCAGGGATGGGGCATCCACAACTTCCCTGGGGAACCTGTTCCAGTGCCTCACCACCCTCACAGTGAAGAATTTCTTTCTTATATCTAATCTAAATCTACTCTCTTTCAGTTTAAAGCCATTCCCCCCTGTCCTGTCACTACATGCCCTTGTAAAATGTCCCTCTCCAGCTTTCTTGTAGGTTCTCTTCAGGTACTGGAAGGCTGCTCTAAGGTCCCCCCAGAGCCTTCTCTTCTCCAGGCTGAACAACCCCAACTCGCAGCCTGTCTTCATAGGAGAGGCGCTCCAGCCCACTAATCATCTTTGCGGCCCTCCTCTGGACTCACTCCAACAGGTCCATGTCCTTCTTATGTTGGGGGCCCCAGAGCCGAATGCTGTACTCCAGGTGGGATCTCACGAGAGCAGAGTAGAGGGGGAGAATCACCTCCCTCGACCTGCTGGTCACGCTTCTTTTGATGCAGCCCAGGATACAGTTGGCTTTCTGGGCTGCAAGCGCACATTGCTGGGTCATGCCAAGCTTCTCATCAACCAACAGTCTCAAGTCCTTCTCCTCAGGGCTGCTCTCAATCGATTCTTTGCCCAAATTAGCCCTATCCAAAGATAGAAGGACAGCCTGAAAAATACTTCAACAATTGGGTTCTCTGCCAAAAGACCCTCCTGTTTGCAAATAATGTCAACCTGAAGCTACATGCTTCATTAGATGGGCAAATATCTGTAGATACTTTTCAGCCTACATTTTCAGCCTGTTTTTCTACCCTATGTCACTATTTCTTCTCTCTTTTTTTTTTTATAATCTGATTCAGTGTTTTGACTATTTGTCAAAGTGAAATAAAGGGCTTATGACTTCTTAACTGATCCAAATATAATATACCTGAGCAGTCCCTTAATGCTTCTATTCTGTAAAAAAAAAAAAAAAAAAAAAAAAAAAATTAAGAATAGAAAGAAATCTCTCTCAAAATAAGTTACTTTTATGCTCTTTTAAATCCCCCTTTTTTCATTTTTCTGCCACATTTTCTCAATTTCCCACACGTGATGGTCAATTCTATTTTTTCTTTGGGAAAATAAATAGAGTATACTAAAAGTATCTAAAATTTAATCTTTCTGTTAGAATATTTATATTGGAATATTTTATCAAGTGTTTTGATTGCATCATTAAGATTTTAAAGCTCCTATTAATGCAAACTATGTATGTGTATGAAAACAACAGCAAAAATAGCTTAGAGGAACAGAAACACAAAGAAAATGCAAAAAGCTGCCATACCAGATCAGCAGCAAAGTCAGCATTACTTGGCAGCTGGACATTGCATCAGGCCATTATACAAATTTCAAATAAAAATTGTCAAAACCTGGAATTAAAAAGTGTCATTCTATTTCTCTGAGCCAAACAATATCAAATGAGCTATCAGTTAGTCACAGTGATAAAAGTATTGTATCAAACAGAGAGGAGTAAACAGAGCCATTAACTGATTTTTTGGTGAGCATTGGAGCCAATGGAGTATAGGATGTGGCTACAACTTTATGGAAAAACCTGCCAACTGCCCGTACACAACTGCCTGAAGTATTACAGAATTGATAATAAAAGCTGTTTCAGTCTTAGGAATGTCATGATTTTCACAGATCCCAAGATCTCTTGTAAGTTTTGTGCATATCAGCAATGTAAACTTAAATACCATGTCAGAGACTCTGTGTGGGGTTTTAGACCCAAAGCACAAGAAGGACAACTTTATAAAACATAGCCACCTACTTGGCAGAACTCCCAGAAAAAGTGTGAAGGCTCATACAACCTGGCATACATTGTGTACGTAACTGGTTGGCCTGATCTTGTTTTCAGTAAACTTCTGTATTTAGTACTCTCAGATCTATGAGGAAAAATAAAATACATTTTAAAATGCAAGGATTTTTTAATCAACGAAAAATATCTATTTGGACATCATAAAGTAAAACATAATGATTTAATGAGAAAATTAATAATGATTGGAGGTTTGGGACCTGCTATGTTATAGGTCTACATGTACCTATTACAATGTGTTCTATAAATATATGAGTCTCGAACCAATTCTGTCAGAAGTCCAAAAGTCACTCAGCTTTGAAGTGGAAGAACAGAACATTCGTTTGCACCAGATTTCAGCAGGAATTCATTATTTTAACACATGTGCATAGAGTAAACAAACGGTTTTACAAGCCAAAAGAGGAAGATGAAAAAATCCACAGCCATCAGGAAATTGATTTTATATTAAAAGGCAAGACCCATTTAAAGTTAATACATAATTAATGCCAACAATTTGTATCCCACTCAGAAGCCATAATGTGACCTAAATTATAAGCACAATTTAATTGCCTTTAAATTCCATGTCTCTGAAGACTATAAAGATTAGGGGTATATTCTTTTTAGACGTAGCTCTAAAGTGATGATTTTGAATGTAGCAAATAAATATTCCTTAGAAAAAATTCTGTTGCCAGAAAAAACACTGTATGTATTTACTAAGACTTTTCAATAAGGTTAACAATCAGATGAACAAAGAAAAAACAGATTATGTACACAAGTGTTGTCATATTTATATTGTACATTGTCTGAAAAGTTCTTACATAATTCTCATTGTTCTTGAATTACAACAGCATCTAAATAGCGTTTAGCTTATGTTTTCCATGTTTTGATTCTTGTATTTCTCCTTTATTTTGATTTGAAGGAAAACTGTATTCATTACGTCACTCTGGATGTACACACGTTTTAATTGTTGCAGGTATTTTTTCCTACTCATCCTGGCTGTTGAAGTTGAAACTGCTATTCTTTTTTGATTATTCTCACTGTTTGGTTTGGGGTTTTTAGTTTTGGGGGTTTTTTTTAGGAGTTTGGGTGGGGTTTTCTGTTGTTTTTTTGTTTTCTTTGGGGTTTGGTTTTTTTTGGTTTTTTGGGGGTTTTTTACATTTACAGCTAAAAAAGATCTATCTAAATTGTTTTTTCAAAACTATATATTGATTCCTGGTGGATTCTTCTGCAGTTGTTTAGAATCATTTTTGCTATGGTACTTCATGAACCAGCAGATGTTTCAGAAGTTTCTGGCATTGTTAAAAAAGAAACACAAACAAACCAAAATTTTAGCAGACCAAAAGTAAAAAACATTTACATTGAAAAGTAAATTAGAAAAAAAAAGACATAAAATAAGCCTCATAGTATTCCTGTGATTTTCTTACAATAGGTAATTAAAACAAGGGTGCAACATTGTCTGTACTAAGCACATGCCAGACCTCCCAATTTCTTTGTCCTGGAGGGACACATGCCTTCTAGGCAGTCATTTAAGAGTCAAGTGGGCTAGTGTTTTGCTGAGACCAGGGATTGTCTGGGTATGTGCTGTGGTCTCTAGTCACAGATGGTCTCCAGATTTCTGTCTGAATGCAACTGCCAGCAAACTTTTAATTCTATTTGCTTAAGTAAGAATCGCTTTGATTGAGCAAATTTAAATAAACCTTTATGAATAGACATTTTAGAGGAATGAATGAATGCTTAATAAAACACTGTGTGTGTAGGGGGGTATATATGCACATGTGTCAAAGCTTGAATTACAATTCTGGTACTAATCAACAAGAAAGAAGAACATTCAGAAGTTTTTTTATTCTTATTTACTGCTGAATTGGGTTTCTCATCAATAATATCTGGTGTTTAGGTAATTTCAGTCTTGGGTCTTGAGCAGCTGTCCAGATATGTGGCCAATAACACTGTCTAAATGAGAAAACTGTTTTAGTGAGAAATTTGAAATTCTGGAGAGGATAATTTAGGTTTTAGCTACCTCTCAACTAAAAAGAAATTCCAGTTCAAATCTTATCTTTATGTTCTTATATCATCAATGAAAAACTGTAACCAAAGGAAATGATGTTGTCCAAATTAGCATGTCAGCATTGACTCTCAGAATCTATTCCTTGCCTGAGGGGTCAGCAGTTTGGAAAGGACTGTTAGTTATTATACAACACAGTTAATGTTTCCTGGGGTAAAATATAGTTCCAGATGGTCAATTTCTAAACTTAGATATGCAAATATAGCTGGCTAAATATGACGTGTGTGCATGTATGTGTGTGTGTATATATATATATATATAAAACTTTCTTACAGATATTTGAATCTCTCTTCAACTCTCATTTGCAAAGACTTCTAGTAACATTTAGGATACACTGGTGAATTTGAAACATAAGTGTGGTGCTAGCAGATACCCATGACAGCTGAGGGTGTTTGAAATGACATTAGAAACCTATATACATGGTGGCTGAATTGAAACCCTGCTCAGTATGTCAGCAGACTACAGAAAGCTTACTCAGATTAATCAGTGGGCTACACATGGACTGCTGTTACCATTCCAGATGCCCTAAGGTATTTGTCCTGGTGTCCAGCTGCTACTCCAAAAAGCCCATGGCTCTGCCATAAATCCTGTTATGTCTGCAAGGCCATGGTGTTATATCAGATATGTCTGAGCATTTGATTTTTATGTTTGATGACATCTTTACACAACTGGAGCAAGCTTTAGATGTCTAGTTTGAGGTAAGTTGAATCACACAATGGCTTCTTTGGCTTCATGACTAAGGCTAAAAGTTGGTGCTGTGAGGTATCACACTGGGCCATCAACCGTTCCTCTGAGGCTCTGGTTCTCCTACATGTCCTCTGTTATAAGTAAAAGCATGTTCTATGTGTCTTGGATAACCTGTAGTTATCCAACTTATCAAATCTCACTGAGCACCTAATTGTGGGTAGTTGAATTCCACATTAGGTATGAGTTGATTGTAATGGGAGCTTAGACATGTATTTCAAATAGTGAGGCCTTGGCATTGCTTCAATTACTTATACACAGTGATTTAATGCCATCTGAGGTGCACTTAGAGTATTCAAGATATCTGACTAGAGTGGGTAGATAATGCACAGGATCTAAGGGAGACTCATAGTCTTTGGAAGAGACACATGGAGGCCAGGTAGGATAGGACCATAGGACAATTCAGGCTGCAAGGGACATAAGGAGTTCTTTAGCCCAACCTCCTGTTCAAAGCAGAAACAAACAAAAATTCCACTGTAATGATAGTAGGGAGACTGTACAGTGATTTTGTTAAACTTGGTATTTTACTTCATGGAAATAAAATGGTATTTTATTTAATGGAAAAGGTGCAAATAAATTTACCTCAAAGATCTGAATAAGTCAGGGTATTTTCACAGTCACTTTTACAAGATGCCTGATGCTCAGCTGCACAAGGTAGAAAAAGAAAAGCCTAAAATAAATGTAGAAAATAACAACTTTTAGGTAAATATAACACTTTGTTAATATAGAAAAAAAAAGTGTTCCCAAAATTTAGACTGCCTAGCCATATGAAAATTTGTAGACAAAATCAATATGTAGAATAATTGTTTGGTCATTATTAATAATAGTGAAAGCTATTAAATTTTATTAGAAGTGCTATGCTATAGGAGTCGCATTTTAATGAGAATTTCATCTAGGTAACTTGTCACTCTGGGTTATGGAAACAAATAGTTAAAAATCTAAAGAGAAAATGAAACAAAACAAAACAACAACAAAAAAAACCCAAACACCAAATCAAATATGAAATGATGATTGTATTTTCTTTTGTGGACCCTTGCTTCTGTTTAGCGTAGGAGTGGAATAATCTCTTGTTTTGTTTAAAAATACTGAATTCATGATGATACTGTGAAGGAAAACAAAATATTGAAATTATTAGTAATATGTACTTTATGATAAAAAAAGGATCAGCACCAGAAGGGGGTTATTCTACTGTGCATTTTTTTAAATAGCTACCACTATAAGTGTCTTTTAACTAGAAAGCAGAGATCAAAATGTTTATTTATAGCTGGCTATAGCTCTTCAGTGATTAAGCAGGAGATAGAAGCAGAATCCATACTCTGTTGCTGAGAGCTCAGCTGTGCTCATAGCAAGAACAGCAAAATACTCAAAAGAGAAAATATTTGTAAAGATATTATCTAGACAGAAATACTGGACTTGCAGTTCTCATCACTGTCTTTGAATGTTGCTAGTTTCAAGTAATGGGAAAAGACTAAACAGTTCTGAGGTTTAGCTTTTGTGTTCTTTCTAGTTTGATCTAGGCTTACATGGGGTTGTCTTTTCCAAGCATCAGCTAAGGAAGTATAAACTACAATGAAGAAGGGTGATGAGAGTCCACAAATATTCTTGAATTATCTTTCAGTACTTTAGCATAGGAAAAACAATGTAGCAGAATCGCTTAGGCTTTATGAACTGAGTTCATGTTTCATGAATATGAATGCATATTCCTTCCTATGTTTACATAGCTTCCTGTCATCGTGTATAGTTTGCTATTAAAATCTAATTTTACTAACTTTAAAATATGATACATGAACGTAACTCTTTATCCTGTGAAGAACCTGTCTTTCGAACTTTACTCCACATTTGTCTCTCTCTGGAAGTATTGGAACACGTTAACTTTTTCTTTGCTTACTATGTAGAACACCTACTTTAAGAGAAATTACTCTAATAGGCTGTTATTTCAGGAGGACTGATTCACCTAGCACCCAGAATAGTTTAGACCT
>WAAD01032208.1:8835-31298 GCA_013389945.1 Fregata magnificens | reverse complement strand
ATCCTAGACATTCTTGAGTCAAACCTAGTATTTCCTATTAAAAACACCCAAACGCTATGCCTATTTTAATCTAATACATCTAAAATATTGAAGCGCATCTAAAATCTGCCTGGTACAGGGAGACAATTTTCAGACTATGAAATTCTGCAACTGATGTTTCAAACTATGGATTTGCCAGAATATATCCTCAAACAGCTCTGTTGAAGTCTTGCAGTCTCCTAATATGCACTTCCTGCCTGAATGTCAGCGGAATGCCTTTATCTTGGTTCCAGCATCAGCTTGCCACGGGGTGAACCGTAAGAGCTTATGGTGAAACTTGAGGCCAGTTCCCAAGAGAACAACTACTGGTATTTCTAGTATGATATTTGTTCTACCTTTAATATCCTAGTTCACTAATGGGTTTCATTGCAATTCTGTTACAGAAGTCTTTTGGGTATAGTTTGTGATTGAAGAATGTATATTAATTGCAAAATTTACACTTAAATAGTAAAAAATTCAGACATCTATGTTATTTTCTAAGCATTCAACTTATATGACACCTTTCGAAGAACTGCTCCCTTCACAGGAAAATTGTTGATATATTTAAACAGAGGTAGCTGTTACAGTAGTTTCAGGCAACAGTTTTGAACTTGTCGCTCAGTTGTATGTGAAATCATTTGTTCATCAGGGCACTCAATAGTAAAAATAATTTGCAAACCTTTTTTTTTCTTGCTTTCAGTAAATTTTACTCATTCAATTTAAAATAAACTTAAAAATAATTATTTTCTAGGCCAAGAAGTGGTGTTCAAGTGCCTTGGAGAAGGAATTCTTGAAAAGGCCTTTCAGGGATATAATGCTTGTATTTTTGCCTATGGACAGACAGGTGAGTCTCCTGTGCTAAAGGGGAAGAACACTTTTTGTGCACACGGGAAGTGGGAAGAACAAAACATAAATATTAAGCTAGATAATATTTTAAAATTGTATTTTGAAATATCATAATGTTAAATGTCATATTTAGCACAGCCAGTGACAATGTAAAGTTATTAAAGCAGCTCTGTAAATAGGTTCCTAGTTACTACCTGCTGGGGCCACTTTCAAAGCCTGAAAGGAGTAGTTCATACCAAAGGCTCATTCAGCCTTTTGTGTTTGAGTGTGTTCAAAGGGGTCCCAAGTAATGGCCCTGCTGAAAGAAACCTTTAAGATAATTTCTCTTTTTGTTTACCTGTACCTTGTAGTCCAAAGAGCAAGCTATCTGTCTGGAATACCATGTCATGTTGTTCTAGTATGTGCTTCTGGAGGAATAAAAAGAGAATTAAAACGTGTGCTTCATGAACAAATGACTAGCTCAGAAACTACAGTCTAATGCATTTTCTTCTCCTTTTTTCCTTTAGGTTCAGGAAAATCCTTTTCAATGATGGGCAATGCAGAGCAGCTGGGTCTGATCCCACGGCTCTGTTGTGCTTTATTTCAGAGAATCTCTGTGGAAGAAAATGAATCTCATACTTTTAAAGTTGAAGTGTCCTATATGGAAATCTACAATGAGAAAGTCAGAGATCTGCTTGACCCAAAAGGGTGAGTAGCTTCACTCTCCCCGAAAGTGTTCCTTATTTTTGTCTGAAACTATAAAAATAGAAATCACTTTTGGAAGTCCTTGAGAAGGTTTTTTCAGAATATATGTTCATATGACTTCTTTAGAAAGGATTAGATACCAAACACCAGACAGAAGAGAATATCCATGTAAAGCTTGTATATGAAGTAGTAACTGGCATAGATCAATTTAAATATTAGGATACCATCATAATGATGCAAACAAATACTGTATGTAGTAGTTTACCACCAGAAAGCAAGACTATGTACAAGTAAATCCTGGGGTATTTTTGCCGTATGATCCAGACCGTATTCAGGTAAGAATTCTCATCAGCTAGGAGGAGTTTGAAGCTTATTTACAACTTGGTTCTCCTGGTTTAGACATTGAACTTTTTGAATGTGGAAGGGTAACACCTCAGAATATACTCCTGGTACTCTTTCTTCCATTTGTCTACACAAAAATACTGGTTAGGCTCGCTGGCTTGGAGATGTCTAGACAGGAGGTAGTTTGATAAGTTTTTTTTTTTCAGCTGAGCATTGATATATGTGGTGTATATTTTGATTCTTGAACATAATTGCACTAGGTGAAGAAGTATGCAAGTTAGTTAAAAAGGTAGATTTGAGACTTACTTGATATATGCCAAAGTCTGGAAAATGCAATAGGAATTGAAGCTTTAGCAAATTGCTGGGGGGAGGGAGGAGGATTTTTGGTTTTGTTTTTTCGTCACATTCTTTCTGCCAAATAAGGCATTTCAGGTGTTGTTCCAGCCACAAATACTGGGGTGGGAGGATGCATTAAAAATAATTCATGTATATAGATTAAAACCGGTTAGATCAATTTGAGTCTTTATTGTTAATTTGAGTTAAAAGCAATTCTGGAAGACTTTTTTCGTTCTGTTACAATTAAGACATAAAATAACTTCTGCCATATAGAAGATTCTTATCATTTCATACTATAATTTTTTTTTTCAATGAAGTTCACACTAGTGGATTGTGCATAAAGTCTACTTTATTCCATAGGAGTCGACAGTCCCTTAAGGTTCGAGAGCACAAAGTGTTGGGACCATATGTAGATGGCCTGTCTCAGCTGGCTGTTACAAACTTTGAGGTAAATGTAAATCAATGACAAGGTTATAAATAACACCTATGTACCTAAGCAGTAAGAATCTTACAAGTCATAAACTAGTGTCTATCTAAACATTTTGGTTCTTGAGTATTTATGGTCTCTGGCAATCGCAAAGCTCTTATCTAATGCTTCAGGAGTACTTATTTCATGTAAAAGCACTGCAGTTGTCTTTATGTTGGTTAAAAAAGTAATAGTGGTATCTCTTTATTTTGTAGTTTTCAATGCATATAGTATACACCAAGAATACAATGTTTCCTTGACACAGGAAATATGAGGCTTCCAAAATAAGAATATTAGTCTTCCAGCATGAATTCCTTTGATTTTTGTTGTTGAATACAACCTCTTATTTTATACAAGTATATTGCATGAGGAGCTACAACATGGCTTATATAATTCATAATTTAAATCATGACAGCATCTGAGCCCACTTGAGTTACCAAAATACATTCAAATAAATCAGTATTGTAGAAGGCAGTGAACTACTATAGCTACAATGGAAATAATTAAAGTGGTGCAGTTGTATGAATTGTGTAGGCCTTTCTTTTTGTGAGGAAGCTGATTTAGAAATGTTGGTTTTTAAAAAATGTTCATTCTTTGTGTAGTATTATGTGGGAACCATTTTGCTTTTTTATGGGGATTTTTATTTTTCTGACGCATCTGTGCATATTATAGCATTATAAAAACTGCTTTTGTAGCTTTTATGGTGAATTGTGTACTTTGAAAGCATACCTTCTGTGTTCAAATTCTAGGAAATTTTGTTCATACCTAGTTTTTAGCTGATGACTTTTATGAAACTGTCTTGGAAGACTCAGCAAGCACATATATACACCAGACTCGGTATAGTCTTTGTTTTTACATATGTGGGAAGGTAAGGGCTCCAAGTGAGGTAACCCTTTGAGCCGATTAAGTGAAGGTAGTATTAGTGCAATTCAGTAGAGAGATGCCTTGTGTTCACTTGTGTAAGTAGATCTGTGCTGGCCTGATTACTGGCATTAAACGATATGATTTGTAATGTGGATGCTGCCAACATATTTCAGCAGCAGATAAGGAGAAGGTGCATTGAATGTAGTTGCTGGGCTTTTAAGCACAGCACTTAAAACAGAGATGTGGTTTAATGTTGTTCTGTGGAATTACATACCCTCTGTACTGATACATCTCAAAATGCGCAAAGAATTTTCTCATTACTTCTACCTTCCCTTCTTCATCTCTCCCACACATACACACCCTGCTGTCTAGATGGGGATTTTGTTCAGCAAGCACAATGCTTGCTTTTATCCTAGCATCATTTTTTACTCTTTTTGCTCTAGGATATTGAGTCACTGATGTCGGAGGGAAATAAATCACGAACAGTTGCTGCAACCAACATGAATGAAGAAAGCAGCCGCTCTCATGCTGTATTCAATATTATAGTGACTCAGACACTTTATGACCTGCATTCTGGTGTATGTATTTCTGTTGATTAATTTATGAAGTTGTGGTGAATTCTTCTTCCCTCCTCTTCCACATAGATTACCTGTTTAGCTGTGCCTCTACTTTTAATGTCATGGGGTCCAGTAATCAAAGTAATATTGGCAAGACCATAAGATTGAGAGAA
Source organism: Fregata magnificens (assembly GCA_013389945.1). Lineage (NCBI taxonomy): Eukaryota > Metazoa > Chordata > Aves > Suliformes > Fregatidae > Fregata > Fregata magnificens. The sequence goes on along the minus strand of WAAD01032208.1, from coordinate 27,012 downwards.
CCCTGGGAGAGTGAGGAAGCACACCAGATAAAGCAAACAGTTGGATCACTTTTTAAAATTATATTACCACTGTGAAACCTCTCTTAGGTCTTAACTGTTGCTGAAATTGATATGTTTTAATAGCCTACTCTGCCAGTAAGGTTATTGATGTTACCACACAGCTGATTCTGGTTCGTTAGTGCTTCAGCCCTTTGCTATAAAATATGAGTGACTCTTAAAGAGCTATAAAAACTCTGACAATTCCGTCTTCTCTCATATCTTGAATTTGATACTTTAACCCACATTGTTATGAAGAACAGTGTTTCATGGTGCCAGTGTCAGATGTGATAGCACTTTGTGCCAGTGTTTCTTAGCTGTTTTTCTCCCATGTCCCATCTGCGCAGAATTCTGGAGAGAAGGTCAGCAAGGTCAGCCTGGTAGATTTGGCTGGGAGCGAGAGAGTGTCCAAAACAGGAGCAGCAGGAGAACGTCTGAAGGAAGGCAGCAACATAAACAAGTAAGACATTGGCATACACAGGTTGCAAAGCTTCATCTTGTAAGAATCACTGTTGTTTCCTTGGCCTCTTCCCTTGGTGTGCTTGTCACAAGTCAGTTCAAATCATAGACCTCATGAGAAGCAGTTTGATATGGCTCTTTCAGCTCTTCTGTGCTAAACACCATGTGTTTCCTTACATTGGCATAGGGACCCTGATTCATACTTGACTCACATGAGGGCTATATGAATTTTATCTGGAAAAAGTGACAGCAGCGCTCTTTAATTAAGCATATACCTTTTGTGATTCATTTATACACCCTGTCCCCAGGCTCCTGTGTTTGTGTCATCATCTGCTCAAGGAAGAAAGCAAAGTTGCAGAGTTGAATGGCTTTGTTCCAACATGTATTAAAATATGTAAGAGTATAATTCACAGTTTAAGGAAACCAGATCAGAATGAAGCTGTGTTAGTTTAGCATTGCCTTGGGCATTTGTACTCAAGCAATGACAAGTTTCAAAGCACTCTTTTACCGTAATTACTGTGTTATTGCTGAAAAGCAAGAATTTAGCACACTATTACCACTGTCTTAAGTATACTAATTTTCCTGGGAAAGAAAGAGTTTAACTGTTACGTTAAAAGCTACTGCTTTTTCAATTTAATTTTAAAATGTTACAAAATGTTTTGGTATTTCCAGTTAACAATGACAGCACAAAGCGTGTTTGAACAGCATTCATACTTAAAATGATTTTAAATTACCTCTTTTTAGAGTTTGAACATGTTTGCTCTTTCTAGCTTAATTTCTAATCCACTTTGTGTTTAATGCATCGTATTGATAGCCACACTGGCATAGTCCTTGTGAAACAAAATGGTGTGGCTCTGTTTGCCTAATGGCAGGTATTGTACCTTTACCCCATGGGTAAGAAACAGTGTATTTTGCTTAAACAAAGGTGAAATTAAATGTTTCTTTCTAGTTCTTGGGGAAGAATTCAAGTGCCAACTCTCCTAACAGCTATTAACAAATTGCAAGTGTAGCTATAGATACAAAAAGACTTCCTTTTTTTTCTGTTAGGATGTTTACTCCGTGTTAAACTTTTACAGTATCGATGCAGTGGGGGAAGCTAAACCTCTTTGACAATACAGGACTTCAGATGCAAGCACCAAACTTTTCTGTAAAAGATATTTGAAAAAGAAAAGTGGACAGCTCTACACTTTCCCATCAGTTAAATTATTATATGGTATAAATCTGTATTATTTAGTCCATTTATTAAGCATTCTCTATTTGAAATCTCTTTTGGAACTGGTAGGCGAAAGAGAATTCTTAGTGCTGTGCTTGTTGTCTTCTGTTAGATCCTTGCTGTTACTTAGAGATTTAATGAAGTCTGACTTTTACTGGAAGCCCCAAAATTGGTATACATGTTTTATCAGACTAGATCTTCAGAGAACATTGTGTATGATCTTCTTTTGGGTGTGAGGCACCTTACTTATTAGGGAAAGGCAATCATTTTTTCTGGAGTGATACAGTAGGCTTAAACCATATACCTTACTACGTCAGCTCCTTTTTTAAATTATTTTTTATTCTTCTATAAGAAAGCAGTAACTTGGATTGGTAGCATGTGCTGTTTAATGAGATCAAAAATGGAGCTGCTGAAATTACCTGGCAAATAAATTTGCTGCTTGCACTATGTTTCATTGCCTTGAAGAAGAATGTGGAAATAACATACCTGGTTTTGTATTTACAAGGCAGGGAAAATGTACGCTCATCTGTGCGTACCAAAACTGCATAGTGTGACATTCAGCCAGTCTCCTCAGGTTTCTCTGCTCTTTGTTTTCTGCATGAAACCTGGCTAGGGCGCTGGTAGCTGCTGCTTCTGTCCCACAATTCATCCTGTTGTAAACACTCTTTCCTGTCTTGGGACAGCATGTGGCAGAGGTGAGGCAATGGATTGCTCTCCCACTCAAACAACTGAGAGTTGTTTCATTTTGTTAACATCTTCATAAAGTTGCAATAAAGATTACTTCTGTTTTTTCTCAGAGCTGATACAGAGTTGCCTTGGTGAAGGTGCTGGCTGTCTGCTCTCTATTATAGAGGTTTTGGGGGGACTTGCCATACCTCACAGGAAAGCTGGATGTGCTTGTTCCTCCCCAGGATGTGCTAGTTCCCATACTGAGCGTAGAAACACAGGTGCTTAAGAACTCTTTGTGGTGTAGTCAAAGAATTTCTAGAATACAATAGTAGGAGGAAGCAGAATAAACAAGCTGTCAATTAGTGGCTAAGAAAAATACTTTCTGTGAGCAGTCTGCAATTTCAACTCTGATTAGTCAAATCATAGCTGTTGTCATTTTGAGAATGCAAAAAGAAGCCCTTAAAATGTGTGGGGGGGGGCGGGGGGAAGGAATGGGTTGGGACAGGTCTGGCTCCAAGCTGATTTTAGGGAGGTTTTTTGTATTCAGAGTTAAGTAATAGAACGGTGGATTCTGCTTATTGAAGAATTTGGCTGTAAATTGTGCAGAAGTAGCTTGAATGGGTGTTGTTTAGGGACAGAGTTGACTCAGGTCTGTGGCGGGAGTGTGTGACCTTCCCGACGCCCGCTAGCAAGTGCAGCCTGGTCGTGCCTGAGGAATAGGGACAAAGAGAAGAAAAAGTGTGCAGAAACGGCACTTTCCCATGCTCTTGCACTACGTAAGTTCACTCTGCTGCTTCTGAACTGACTCAGACTGCTGTGTGCTACGGGCTTAGGCCTTCTGGTTGATTCATTATATAAGTAGTGTGAGATAGGATCAAAGTAATGATGGATCTCTGATGCATCATTTAGCATGAAGCAAAGCAGCTGATGAGTCCTGTAATTACTTTGTTGGGCAACCATTTATTTTACTGCTTTCCTTAAAAGTCTTTAAACAGCTTTGTATTATGAAATCTCAAGCAGAATACATAAATGACTCTAGTTTGGCTTTTATTGCAGATGTTAACAGTCTTACAATAAAATCATTATTTATAAGAAGCAGAAATACTCTCACATCTTTTAATCCTATGTTAATAAACTGTAGCTTATAATTTCCTGTTTATTAAAATGCAGTGCCCATAACTCAAATTGGTGTTCTAGCCCTGTTGTGAAATAGTTTTCAGTGACAGGCCTTTTTGAATATCTCTTTTTCCTATCTCCCTTTTGACTGTCCTTTTCTTCCCCCTCCCTCAGTTTTTGGTTTTGGTTTTGGTTTTCACATTTCCTGTCATTTAAAGAGGGAAAGAAGAATCAGAGGAAAATAGGCCAGGGTGATTTTTTAACTTTATGCTCCTTGAAGGTGGAGTCCATTGGGAGTATGCTGGTGGTGCTTTTCAGTTATGCTGTAGGAGGTTGCTATGGAGCAGCATACAGCATCCTACTGTTTGTTCTCACATGTTTAGCATGCTGTTATCTCCGTCTGTGGAGACCAGAGATTGGAGGCAAGAGCCAATTCTCCCTCCCCATCCTCCCCCCACAAGCTTTCAGAGGTTGTTAGGCTTTTGTTTAGGTCACAAACTAAAACTAACTGTCCTTTTTGGTGTGAATTTTTCAGAGGTGAGTTGGAAACTTAGCCTGTAGACAAATTTATAAAATAGAGTGCTCTTTTGGGAGCACTAGATTAGATTGCCTAGCCTCTCCTTAAATTTCTGTTTCTTTTAATTTTGCTTTCAGGTCTATGCTGTATCTTCATACCACTTTGTGCTATACACAATATGGGGCATCTGTTGTGATATGTGTAATGGTTCTTGTTACCTTACCCTCAGATGACCTCCTTGAAATATTCTTCTACAACATTTTTGTCATTTTCTAGATGTTATTTCTGAACCACTGGTAGTTTCAAGCAGCACTAAGGCCCTGTTACAAATATTGTGTAAACACTGTCTACCAACTAAAATAGTACTACTTCTTTGAAAAAAAACTCAAAAGGATGGAGTGGAACAGTACAATTAAAGATTTATTTGACCATCTAATTGCGATGTTGCTGAAGTTTTCCTTGGTAGTTATAAAGAGTAGCTGGATAATTGGGCATGAGTATGACGGACCAGTATGCTCTTGGGCTTCAGCGCTGTCTGTTTTAAAGCCCTTTAGGCATCTGTTTAATGTTCTCAGGCTCCTGAACCAGCTCATTATCTTAAACATACTCACCCCAAGAGCCCTGATGTCACTTAAAATTTACACAGGGTTGTATAACAATTGGATAATATAATGCACATATGCTTTGCACAGATTGATAATACAGTTACCCCTGTTGGTAGAAGTGGTACGTGTACCAAAATGAATGAGTTATCTCTATTTTTGTCACGATTCTAGAGTGGTGTTTGGGATGTGGCTATCTGCTAAGCAATTTGGGCGCTTTTCTCTTCATGCGTGTGCAACGTTTTTTGTAACTGGGAGATTGTTTGGCCTATTCTCCCCTCAAGAAGCTAGTGAGGCTCCACCTCAATTGTAAGTCAACCCATTTGTCAAGGGACCTCCTAATCGGTCTCTTCTGATGAGCAGTCTTCCATTGTCGTGTGGTGGCTGATTAGTTACTGGTTCACCAGGCAGACTAGTTCTCCTAGGCCATAGCCAGCTTTGTCTTGAGAGTGCCTCCTTATGGCTAAAGAATTGTTCAGTTTTAGTCTGTTGTTGAGCCAGTGCTCTTAAAACATTGTTTCTAGAGACAGGGGATTCTTGCTGTGCTGCCAACACTGACTCGTAACAGTGTCATGAGGCAGTGTCCAAGATAGAAAGATTTTTAGTCTCTGAGAAAAGGTAGATGTCTGATCAAAGGCAGTGATTCTCCATGTACTGAAGCAGTCTGCTTTATACTTTTCAAGCTTTTTTAACTACCCGAATATTTCACCTTAGTCTTCCTGGAACTTGGTCTTAGTACCAGATGAGATGAAACACTGTAGATACCAATTTTTTTCTTCCAAATATGTAACTTCAATAAATACATTACCCTGTTTGGAGCAGGGCAATGGGCTAGCTGATCTCCTGTGGTCATTTCCAACTTAAATTACTCTGATATTTTAAAAATTGGATGTGAAGTTTTGCAGAGCATAAATTAAACTCTTTAGCAAACCCCTTTTTCTGTGTTTTATTAAATCTACATTTGGAGTATGTGTTAAAGCTATTCTACTGTGTTGCATTTATAGATCACTTTCAACGCTGGGCTTGGTTATATCATCACTCGCTGACCAAGCAGCAGGGAAAGGGAAAAACAAATTTGTGCCTTACAGAGACTCTGTACTCACTTGGCTTCTCAAGGTAACTAATATTTTCCGTTCACCCTGGTCACAAGATGTCAGCTTAAATAGTTTGTAGGATCATTGTAGCATACCTCTCTGTACGTGGACTTCTCATCTTTTCTTTTAAAGAAATGAGCTAAGGAGCTGTCACAGCCATAAGTTGTTCCAAGTAATATGGACAGCTAAGTGTATCTTGTGTTAGTTCTATGTAAAGTCCTATCTGGCTATTTTCAGTTATAGTGGAATCAAAGCTGGTGGAGGTGGCTGGAAATGTTCGTGGATCACACTGATTAGTTTACATCCAGAGTACCTTTCAGTGTCTAAATAGTAAGCTTTGTATTTTACGTATCTTTGTAAAGACATTGTATAGTCTCAGAACAATTTTTAACCCTCAAACTTTCTGCGGATGCACTCTGCAGGACAACTTGGGAGGAAACAGCCAAACTGCCATGATAGCCACAATTAGTCCAGCAGCAGACAACTATGAAGAAACACTCTCAACTCTGAGATATGCAGACAGAGCCAAAAGGATAGTTAATCATGCTGTGGTGAATGAAGATCCAAATGCTAGGGTCATCAGAGAATTACGTGAAGAAGTTGAAAAACTGAAAGAACAGCTCTCACAAGCTGAGGTAACGTTATTCACAGTACAACGTAAACTGAGTTTCCCAAGGAAATGTCCAACTCTTGCTGGAAGTCTAGCTTTAAGTCTTACAAAATGAGGAAAGGAAGTGTCTTGCACTTTTTTTTTAAATAATTAACCTTGTTTCCTGAAATAAATCCAACATAACGTTTGCTTATTTTTAATAACTTATAAATGAGGACAACATTGCACTGATTGCGACCCTTGTCAGAATAGACTGTTCTTGAAGAACTTTACGTCAAGCAATAATTGGTGCAGCACAGATTAAGAGTTAGAGTACAACTGCATTCCGTAGACTTATTAGCAGAAATTTTTTTTTGCATTGGTGGACTATACAATTTTATGGTGTCATATGAAAAGTGTGAAAAGCTGTAAATCTGGTATTGGACCACAAAATATGTGGGACGTTTGTCTCCTTGACATTAGTGAAAATCTATAAAACATTGTCAAAACGGCAACACCGAAACTATCAGCAATTTGCTTTACTGCCTTAACAGTTAACACTGTGAGATTGCTGCTTATCTTAGATTTATACTTCTAATTGGAGAGTAAAGTGTCAGGGTAGGATAGTTTACTTGGTGATATCTGGAGAAATTAGGCACTGCACTGTAGGAAAATATTTTTGATCTTTTCAGGCAAGACACAAAATACTAGTGGAAAAAGAACAGAAGTGTGTCTGAAGGTAAATTTGTATGGTGTTTAAAGTTCATGTTCATTTAAGGAGTAGTTTTCCTGGTATGAACAACTCCTTACAGGCTGAAATGGGAAAATCTGCTTTGAGAAAAAGGAGCCATTCACTTTTTTTGTTAATAAAAATCTGTTCTAATCCCATATTTTAAATCACAAAACATTATTGTAGCATGTTCTTAATTATGTTAGTGGACTGTGGCTGAACACAATCAGTAGGAAGGTGCCCAAAGTCTTACTAATTTTTTTTAAAAAGTTTTTTCTCTTACACCTTCTGTTAAAAACAGTTATATAGAGTTATAGGCCAGCCTGTTGAAAAGTTACTTAGCACTGGACTTATTGAAGCCCTTTGCTTTTGTTTCCTATTGTGAGATGAGAAGCCTGTGTCAGCTCCAGAGCATGCCTTCCTTCAAAAGGTAATCAACAGGGTTAGTCTGAAAGCTTTAATGCAACTCTAGGAACACTTAGGAAACCAAGATAGAATGAAAGGCTAAATATCGAGAGTAATTTGTATTTGAAACTACTGTTGGAAGAAAGACTTTGCAGCTGAACTTCAGACAGCTAAGACTTAAAGTTTTTAAATGTCCAGATATTTTTATTCAGACACTGAAGCTTTAGTGGCCAGGCCCAGAGATTTTTTTGGTTCCATTAGCCTCTGGAGCTATGTCGATCTTCAGCTATTTCAGATCTGGACTCATTGTAGGTTGATTCCGTCCTCCTCCTTCGCAAGTGACCTGTTTCTTCATCTTCTGCCATGAAAAACCTGGGAATATATTTGAAATCTATACTTGTTGCATTTCATATTATGTTGGTGTGTTCAGTTTGCTTGTGCAAGCAGATATTGCAGTGGGAAGAGTAGCTGAAGGTTTTTGCTAATTTCTGTCTTTTAGGCCATGAAGGCACCAGAACTGAAGGAAAAATTGGAAGAATCTGAAAAACTAATAAAAGAGCTAACAGTCACCTGGGAAGAAAAACTAAGAAAAACAGAAGAAATTGCACAGGTATTTCAGAAATTTTGAGGAGCAAAGGTCAGATACTCATATAGTGCAAGTCAGCTGAATTTCATGAGCTTTAGTGGACTGTGCTGTCTTCCCCACCAGCTATTTAGAATTCCTCTGGATTTTTGTCATTTCCCCTGGTTTCTGGTTTGCGGGGGGGGTGTGGGGGGGTGGGGTGTGTGTGTGGGGGGTTTGTTGTGTTTTTTTGTTGTTTTTTTTTTAAGTCTAAACTTCATTAGAATAAATCAGCTGTGTCATGATATAATTCATAAAAGCTTAATATTTGATTTTAAAATAAAACATCAAAATATGTTTGGGCAGCTCATTTATTTATAAGACCACAGTGGGATCTTGGATGTGTTTCCCTTGAAGTGACTAAGAAAATGAAGAATTACAGAAGGATCAGAATTTTGGGTGGTATTTGTTGCTTTTGCTTTTAGTGACGACTTAACCAGAGAAGGAAAATGTGTATATGTATTCACTAATGTGTGTTCATTATTATTGTACTTAAGTAAGATTTCTGGGTTCCGGTGTACTTTTTCCATCATTTCTGCCATCTATAGCTTGGAGAATGAGTATTGTTGGTTTCCCTTTCTGGCCCTAATGTTCGAGAAGTATGCTTTGGTGCTACCACTGTTTAAATAAAAAAAATAAAAAGCAGGGGGAAAACCCAAACCAAACTTAACCAGCCAAACAAAAAAACCCCAACCCCCAGCCTGTAGCAAAGCAAAAGACATGTGTGATCGAGTAGATGCTTTAGCTGAATTAATAATAATACTGCAGAAGAATAAAACTAAACTGTGGCATGCTATTTTCTAAATTATCTATGACTGTGATTGTCTTTTGAAGTAATTGCAACTGAAACGAGTTTTTGACTAACACAGAGGTTCAAAGCCACATTGTGTTACGTATGAGTAGCTCTAATAAAATCAATAGGGCTGCTTAGGTAAGTAAGTGCCGCTTTGGGGAAGCAGGTGTTTGAAGATTAGATCTAACTTTTTATTGTTGGTGTGTAAAAATAAATTCTGTTAAACATATGGTACTTGACCAATGTCTGAAGTTATGTTTCTGGTAGCAATATACAGAATGCATGTTCAGCATGTGCATCGTCAGCTTTAGTTGCTCTGCTTTCATTTAGTTGCTGTACGTGTTTCTACATATTGCAGCAGGCAGGATTCAACTATTTTTGTGCTTGCAGGAGAGGCAGAGACAGCTAGAGAGCATGGGAATTTCCCTTGAGTCTTCAGGTATCAAGGTTGGGGATGACAAGTGTTACCTGGTGAACCTGAACGCAGACCCTGCACTCAATGAGCTTTTGGTTTACTATTTAAAGGTAAGCACATGAACAGGATGTTTACACAGAATGAAAGGACACTTGTTTATTGTTTTGAATTTCTGGCTCAATTTATTATTCAGAGTGTATTTAGATTTTTAAGACTAGTTGCAGCAAAATAGGATATGCTTCCTCCTAGCCTCCTGTATAGGCTTTTGTTCTCCCTTTGCAGTTCAGCTTCACTGTTTTCCTAATTGATCCTCCTGATTGCCAGCAGTGGGAGAAGTGCTCAGTGTATGCCACTGTTTAGATAAATCCTAGCTTTTCCAGACAGGATGTGAATAGAATTGCCTTTTGGACTGAATTTGAAGTGAGAGCCTCATGTTGGATGCTTCTTTTTGTTAGTGAACTGAGGATTGCTTTAAATATTCAATGAGTTAATCATAAGGAGATGATGTTTAGTAGTAATCAGTGAAAGTAAATATAATCTTCGATGAAATAAAAGCTTAAGAAAAAGAGAAAGATTAAGGGGGTTGGAAAGCACTGTTAAAAATTTACAGAAATGTATTTTCCTAGTGCTTTCATACCGTTCCGTTTAGCATAGTCTCATGTCAGAGTGAAATAGCGTTAAATGCAAACCTAGTAAGTTTGTAAGGAAATGTGAGCTCCTTGTCAATAAGATATGAAAGACTATCCTGTCTGTTTTTATAGTTACTTTATAGGGATTCTGTATTTGAACAGTAACAAATAAAGCACAACTTCTCTAACAACAGCAAAGTAAAGTATTTCAGCAGAATTTACAATACGACTTGAAATTATGTAGAGATTAGTATGTTTAGCTGAGTTGTTATATAGCTGTTTTCTGAAAAGCAGCCAACTCCGTGCACCTTGTTTTTACTATCCGTGTTGTCATCTGTTGTGTATGCCTATATGACATGGCTGGTTTTCTTCACCGTTTGCCTTTATTGCTTGTATGCAAGCATAGTCTGAGCACATCTTAAAATCAGAATTTGTGTGTCAACTGTTTTATTCTGCTTCATCTAAAACTGTATGAAGATAAAGTGCAGAGCAGAAGAACAATTTGTGTGACCTTTACAGTCTTCAAATCTGTTGTGGCACCATTTCTGCTCTATAGAAGTACTTAGCAAAGGAGAGCACATAGATTGTGCAGTCTCAGTGCTTCAGCTAATATTTTCTTAGTTATATAAACAGTGATAGTTTGCTTGTCTCTTAGTAACAGCTTATTTTCTAGGATCACACAAGAGTTGGTGCAGACACTTCTCAGGATATACAGCTCTTTGGTATAGGAATCCAACCAGAACACTGTGAGATTGATATTGCTTCAGATGGAGAAGTTACACTCACACCAAAAGAAAATGCAAGGTAAGGAAGATCAGCAGCACTTGCCAGTGAAGTGTTTGCTTTTCTTTACCAGAAGATAACTTGCATGCATTTTTATTTTACATAGTCAGAAGTATCTTACATTCTGATCAGTGAGTGGCTTCAGTATAGGTGACTTAAACAGATACTTAGAAGTGAAATTCAGCGATGAAACTGAGATTTCCCCATATGTGTACACACCCACCCACTCTGCAGCGTAACAGGCTATCAGTGGTTTGGCTCGGAATAAACCATCGCAAGAAGGTGTTCAGTAAGAATGAGGGACCATTGCTTGTCTGTATCTTGGTTGGTAACAGGATCACTGAGACGCTCCTGGCTATCCCGACCTGTGCGATGGGACAGGAGGCTGTGTCTTGATGGGGGGGGGGGACAGATTGTGCCTCGTGAGTAGTTCCTGTTGTAAAGCTCAGTATTTTGTGAGAAAGAGGTGTTTTAAAGATGTGAAGATCTTTTAATTCTCTTCTAAATCTTTAATTACTGTTGTGTCTAGTAAATATGCAGTGTGAAGTCATATTTCTCCTTTTGTTTCTTCTTCTGTATTTTAATTATTTTTCATTTTGGGGGCACTGTGGCTTCTTGGGTGGAATAATGCGTAGATTAGTATTAGAATGAGGAACAAAAGTTTGACATGCACCTTTTAAAAAATCCGATCTCTTTCATTCTGCCTTCAGTAAAATACCTCTCAGCATTTGCATTTTTCTTCTGCAGCCTACAGTACAAAATTTCAAACAGATGGGATTCAGACTTGTGGTGATAGAGTTACTGTACTGGAAATCAGTCATTTTGACTGGCAAGAACAAAGGCACATGTCAGTGGAAAAAACATATTTTTACTCATGCCTGATCTGCAATGCTTAAGTAGCTGTTCTTAAGATACGAGTGTTAACAGAAATTTAGTTACCAGAATTTCATTGCGGGGGGGGCGGAATCTGGTTTTAAATCAAATGCTTACACGTTTGTGTTCTCTTACTTGAGAGAGACAGCTGAATACAGAGCACTGCATCTGAAAAGGCTTTTTTCATTTTACTTTATTTTTTTCCCTTTCAAATAAAATGTTCTGCTTTGTGACTTGCATATGCAAAAGTTCAACAGCTCAATTTTTTCCCATTTTGTGATTGAAACTTGAATACAAAGAAATCTAAATGTAAATATAGCAGTATACCAGATGTTCACGAAAGTAGACTCTTGTTAATAATAGACTTCATTTGTTGAGAGAATGAAACTCGGATCTAAGGGTCTTTTCTTACGCTTGCATGCCAAGTATGTTAACAGTATGTTTTACAACTGTGTGTTGACTAACTTATATCTTGGAGAGCTTTATCAGTAGGATTTGCATGCAAGTAAGTTTACAGACTGTTTGAGAAATGGGCATTTAAAGAAAACTGTGCAACTAAAAGCAACCTTGTCTGTATGTGTACTGAAAACTTGCATCAGCCAAAGCTGGAGGGGAAAGGTGCTTTGTGTTTAATTCTGACAGTAGAAATCAGACCAGTTGATTTCCCGTTGATTCTTTAGTGCGAACCTAGCAGATTTGTGCATCATATGATACAAATCACTGTCTGTAGATGGGAGAAGCAGTAGATCTTGTAGTTACTTTTCAACCTTTTATTTTTAGAACTTCATTGAAGTTGTATTTTCTTCTTTCAGATCCTGTGTAAATGGTGCACTGGTATGTTCTGTCACTCAGTTATGGCATGGAGATAGAATATTATGGGGAAACAACCACTTTTTTAGGTAATAGTTGATATTTACATTCCAGCCTCTTCACATTCAGCCTCTGTTTTTTTAAAGTTCACTGTTCTGCATAAACTGTTTAGAAACAGAATTTCGATTTTTACACAGAATCAATTTACCAAAGAGGAAACGACGAGATTGGCTGAAAGACCTTGAGAAAGAAAATTCATTAGGAGAACATGATCTGGATGCAGCTAGTGAAGCTTCTTCAGAACCAGACTACAACTATGAGTTTGCACAAATGGAAGTTATTATGAAGACACTGAATAGTAATGGTAAGGCAGCTGGTTCTTTTGGATTGTCTAACAAGTTCAGCATGGAACTTAATTTCTGGGTAAAGCAAGTGGTACACTTGCTCCAGGGGCTTTGGAGCATTTTTCAGGAAAAGATATTTTTACAGAAACAATGTTAGGCATATGTGTATATATATATACACACACAAAAGATATATGCACCTAGGTGTAAATACAGACACCTACACAAATTAGCAGTTGGTTTGTGCCCTGACACACAATTTTATCTGTACATCTGCTGTCCTTTATAGTGCAGCTGAGTTGTAATCATCATGTCAAATCATCATCCAAGTCCTACTAACCTCTTGCTTTTGCAAGTTACTGCAGACAAAAGGGTGCTCCACATATGGCTCAGTTAGTTTCATCCTTCCTTTTGTATCAATTATTATTGACACCATTTTAACCTTAGTAGAAAAACACTGAAATGATAACAAGCCAATAGTCACATGCCGGCTAGCGTGTTTTTTGACGCTTGATCACTCCCAATATTTTGTTTAATCTTTGTTAAAACCTGTTGTGATGCCTTTTTTTGGACAGTATAATAAAATGCAGTATATATAAAATATTGGTATGGTGTATATATAAAACAATATGATGTCTTCATGGTTTCCAGAAGGCAAGTCATAGTTCATATGATACAATATGGTATGAAGAAATGCTGAAAAACTTGGCAAACTACTGAACGCTTTGTACAGGTTTTTTAATACACAAAATTTGAGAGGCCAGTACTTTGGTTTTTGGTCACTGACTGTTCTCCTTTCTTCATATCTTCACAGTATTTGAATTGTTTGCTGTGGTTTGCTTGCTGAAGTACAGTATTTACTTTTTTCTTGGTCTCTTATTTTTTAACTTACTTTGTTTTGCTGTTGAGTACAGCATCATGGTTTCGTATGCTTGATGCTCTAGCAATAGTTTGCGGGTTTTTTTACAGTTTGATTTTTAATGGGATTGCTTCTGTGAGTGAGTTACAGGGTCAGGTCATTTAAGTTGATGTGAAATTACTGTTTGATAACAGAAATATTCTCATTATGGTTCACTCATACGAGGAGACGAATTTCAGATGAATCTGCCATCCTGGTGGTCTTCAGTGTTGTCATCCCTTGTGAAGATTCTGTTGCCTGTCTTAAGGCCTCAAGCCATCCCGTATCTGTGCCAAAACTGGGACAAAGGTTTTGAACTCCATTGGCTCATGCATGAGACTGCTGGAGAAATTTGAAAGCATTAATTGATGCTTGATCTGCTTGTCACTAACCAGGGATTTGACTAAACTGTAGCAGTCTACAATCACTCTGTTCTTTGAACAGAGGGTCACATTTTTTGGTTTTCATCTGGCTGATGGAAATAATTCTTCACAATATTTCAAGTGTCTTTACATTTTAGTTCAGTAAGCTTTTTTGGTTGTGGTCCAGGCCAATTTTTGTCTTGGTCAATTGTTTTCTGTGTCTTTGCTCAAGAACAGTACAGACCTTGCTGTTTCATTAACGCTCTTTTCTCCCTAACACACAGCAAATGTTAGCAGTTATACATGTTGCACAGTTTGAGGCATCATAACCCAGTTATTCTGCTTCTTGTCTCTTCTGCTCCCTCCCACATAGGTGTTGCTTAACTAAGCTGGAGTAGTAAGTGATAATAAAACCCTGACAAAACAAGTGACTGTGAGGATCATAGGCTGGTCTTTTGATTCAAAGCCTGGTAGCACTTCCAGGTTCTGTTCTTCTCAGTGGTATAGCTAAAATACAGGGTTTTTTCTGACAGGCTTCCAGTTTGTTGGGTAAGAAGTAAAGCAGCTTTGCTGCAATACCATTTATTTATTCTTCCTTGACATGAAAAATAAATACGGGTAAGGAAGAAGAAATAACTAAATAAATGAAGACAGTTAGTTGTTATCCATATTCTCTGGAGAAGCCCTAGGGGGGCAATGAAGAGGTATCTTAAAAAATTTTATTAGATAATTATTTTATAGGCATGTATGGGTTTGGGATTTTTCTTTCACATCAGTGGTTTGATATAACCCAAACCAAGAGGTTTTAGTTCTCCTGTGCGTTGGAGTTTTTTCCCCCTTGATCTATTTGAGAACAGTAACCGTCTTTAAATAGTGTAGCTTCTCCAGGGCACAAACACATTTGTTTTTATCGCATGTGGCCAATACAACAGTGTCACATATTGCATCCAGCTCCAGAGAAGCTCTGAGGATAACGTGTAACTTTGAAAACAGCTGTAAAGAAAACATCCAGATTCTTTCCTCCCTTCAGCATGTTCACTTTCTTTGGGGGATTCTGTCAGATCAGCTTTGTACCGTTAATTTGTGATGCTGGTCGAATACAGAATGCAGTGAAGAAGTTTACTTTATTCTTGTATAGGGTGCAGTGGTTAAGTAAACAATGTGATTAGTTTACGCAGTTTCTCATTTTAAGCAAACAAAACTGTTACAGCTCAGGGTGGGGATTTTGATGAAACTTAGGAAAGCAGCCTGTGTCATAACATTCTTCTAGCTTGCTTAGAAAAATGCACTTGCATGAAATCTTAAGGAATTTATTCAGCATTGTTGTTACTGGATTAACGGATTCCAGATGTGAATTAAGTGACATTGCAGCAAGGTACTAAATGCTGTTCATCCTATGGAGAAAGTACATTCTTCTGGTTCAATGTTAATATTCTAACATTTTGCAGAGGATTAACTGCATATGAATGGTCTTCTCAGGGCCATTGAACTCTTGTCATGTAAATATGTAAAGGATTGGGACTTTCAACACTGTATGGAATTTGCTGTGCATTTGGCAGGCACTGGGTAGAATCTTCCCTAATTTATTTGACTTTGCATGAGAAATCCAAAATTGTGGAACATGGTGTTTAAATCTAACTTAAACACTATTGTGGTTCTTTTGAATTGTGAAAAACTTGACTGTTTATTTTTTCATCTTCTAACTAGATGGTTTATAATTCACATCATATTTTGCTTTTTTTACTCTGAAGGGCTTGGGAGTTTCTGTGTAAACTCTTTCAAAAGTTAAATTGAAGACTTTTCTAAAAGTGTAAATTTACCAGTTGCATTTTAATACAAGTATAACTGCCCCTTTTTTTTTTCCCCAAACATTAGTGGATTTCGTTGAAATTGGGAATTTTTAGATTAGGTTCTTGCATCTTGTTCCAAATATTTTCCATGGTATAACTCGATCCTGTGGTGGTTGTGATCCTGTAAATCTAGGTGACTGAAAAGATCCCTTTTATTAAGGAAATCTGTTACCTGAACTTGGAGCTGGTCTTTTAGCAGTTTAGGAAAGTTTTGTCTTAATGAGTCAGCCTTAGATTCATTTCCTGTGTTTGCAAACACAATAGAGGGCTTTTAATTTCTTGCATGTCTCTTCTCTATCTTCTGCATAATACCTGATTTCTCAACCATTCTTACACATAACTAAAACTGTTTTAGGGATTATGCAGTAAAACCTATGCATGTGAAGGCATCTTCTGGTATTATCTGGAGAAGTTAGGAGGATAACGATGATGCTTATCAACATTAATAACTTGGTTTGTAGTCTAGAATATTAGAACTTGGTTCAGTCAGTTGGTTTTGTTGCACTGTCTGTTTAAAAGCTAAAAATAGCTAACTGTCTGAGAACGTCATGTACTAAAAAGTAATTTCTGGTTATTTTAAGACACTTTTATGCATCACTGTTTTGCTATTTGGTTGCTATTTATACTGACTGATTTTTAACTTTGTGCTTTATAATTACCATTGTGGTGGTATTTTATGATGCCTTTGTGTGAAGCCAGTGATTTCTTCCATGGATAAGGCTAGGGCCACAGTAGCAACTTGCAGTAGTGTCTGTTTTCTGCTAAAAATAAAGATGTGCTTTACATCAGTCTTAATATTTCAAAAAAGGATGCTGAGAGGCAAATACAAACCCACTGTAACAACAGAACCCTGGAGACCCTGTTTGCTTCTCTGGCATTTACAATAGGAAGGATTTGGTTTATGAAGTGACTTGCCTCAATGGCTGTGTATGTTAAAATCGCAGACAGTGAGTTAGTTTTTCTTTAGCAAAATTGGTCTCAGTAGTTTTAGTACTAAGTTGTTATAGATTACTAAATACAGTAGTGCTACATTGGTTTGTGAAGTACGTGTTATGGTGACCAACATATACTACTAGTGATGAAAACCCTACAGAACCTTTCATGTGAATCCTCTATTGCATGCTATAGTAACCCAAATTTTGTTTCATGTAGCATTGTAGTATCAGGAAAACTTGTACAAAATCTTACGAGGACTGGGTTTTGCTAGTGAAGGCAAGATGGTTCATAACTAAATCACTGATGTGTTTTGGGGGGTTGCTGGGGGCGGGGGTTGTGTGGTTTTTTGTTTGTTTGTTTTGTTGGGTGTTTTTTTTTTGAGAAGCACACCTCTAGTTCCAAAGTGGGACAGTGTAATTAAATCTAGGTTTATTTTTCTCCCTCCTTTGTAACAGACTAGCATCCTTAAAAGTCACATCAGCTCTTTTTTTTTTTTTAATATTTGCAAAATGGAAGAGATCACAATTATTTTAAAGCTGAAGTTTTTTGGATTTGAAAATCTTGGCATGTCCTAGAACTGCAATGTTGCTTCCACTAATAACCCACCACTCCAACTATGGAACTCCTCTTCCTTCCCCTTACGATATACAGAATCAGCAATGTTAGGTGATGTGCTGTCACTCAGCTGTTGATCTAGATTGGTCCTCTTGCAAACCACTTTATTTGCTGCATTTAAGCTTTCAGACGTATATACATGAAGCAGATATATACTGGTAGTACATAAAAGGAGCTTATTCCATTGAATCGCTCTTTCAGAGGCGCAGTCTGGCATTGGACCTCAAACTAGGAATAGACAGAGTAATGTTTCTTTAATTTGAATGCAATTTAGGTTTAACTGTAGCTGATTGACACAAGTAGTTGTTGTTTCAGGATAGAGTATCCAAATGGATATTTGTTCTGGGTTGATACTGAGATGAAATGTGGTTTGTAAAGCTAAATGCAGAAGTCCCCTCCAGAATGTACTTTGTCTCCTTCAGTGCTGTGAAGCGCATTGGTGCAATGTGGTGCGTGACTAGTCAGACAATTTGTCTCAATTTTCATCTGCAGCTCTCCAACATGTTTCATTCTCTGCCAAAATAGCGACAGTAAATTGCTTTCTACTTCCTTAAGTCGTTTCCTTCTCTAGTTAACATCATGCATTGTAAGACTTAATTACAGGGGTTTTGCTNTGGGATTCTGGAACACATTATAACTTCACAGTACTGAAGAATGCAGTAGATGAGGGTCTTAACCATTGTTTTAGCTTCTTTGCATGCTGTATTTTTTTCTTGTTTGGATTTATTTATTTATTGCAATATTTATTATTTTGACTTTTGTTTTGGGGGCAATGGCCATCTTGTGTTTGTGAAGACTCTGGGATATGTTGATTGCT
>WAAD01032207.1:0-35089 GCA_013389945.1 Fregata magnificens | reverse complement strand
AACTTCCCACATCTCTAGTGATAGGACATATTTATGAATCTGTGTACGCTCTTTCACTTGGAGAATTGCAGCTATTGGTAACTATCTCTTTGTCCTTGTTTACCAGGATTAGTTTGTTGTAATTTCTGCAGTTATTTAATTTTGTTAAAGTGATTCTAACACCCTATTTTCCCTATCTGTTTGGGTTTGGCATTTATGTACTCAAATACCTTTCAGGAACCCATCTTCAACTTAGATTACGTTTTGGCCATTGTTGCTCCATAATAACAGCAAAATATATGTGTATGTACATATGGACATTGATATAAAGTCTCATCCCAAAGAATCTTCTCCTGTAAACTGAGGTCCAACAGTTACACTTGTGGGGTGTGAAAACTTAAAATCTCCATTATTAATATTAAATGCGTACTTAGTTTTGTGATTTAGTCCTGTGAAGAATGAAAGTCTTTCTAAAAATTGCACTGAATAATGCAAAACAACCACCACATTTCCCACATTTTTGTTTAGTTTCACCATATTTCTAAAGTGATGACAGCATACATGTCAAATATTTCCAGGGTGGTGTAAGCCACTTTTCCTTTACCCAAGGCATTCAAAGAGGACATACATGCAAAGAGAGTGAGTTAATTTCATAAGTCATTGATGACAGTGTAACCACTGAGTAGCATAACAAAACAGAGCAACAAGTCAATTATATGTTGTCATCACTAATGTGTGAAAATACCTTCTTAATTCTCCCTCCTCCAGCCAGGACCATGTTCTTATTTACAGCACAGAAGATTTACACTATAATTCAATGTGTCACTTCAGAGAATTTGTAGGAAGAAAGTAAACAGAGACAGACATTTGACATTGTCCAGAATGTGAAATAGACCTTTTTCCGTTTTACAGGAGCAAGTCTTCTGTATACGCATTTTCAAATTAGAGTGAATTACAATTTGAATTAATCTAAAGACAAGGAAAGCAAGACTTTTAGGGTCAGTTTCAGCTGAGTTTCAGTTTCTGTCATCAAGAAATTGGAAACTAGTGGCATCCACAAGTGAATAAAGTTTATGAGGAGCAAACAGTAATTATATTAAATATTTATAGTGTGGTGACTGGATGGCTACAACTGGTAATAGAATACAGAACCTTTAACCTCTGAGTGACCAGTTTCAGTCTGACCTCAGTCAGTTGTGACTGAAGGTTGCTACCATGTGACGGTTATCGGTGGCCTATGTGAAATGTGTTGCTAGTCTTAGCCCAACTCCAGCTGAATAGGTGGTGATCCCTGTGGGCCAGGATTGAATCATGTCAGCAGGAGAGTACAGGGACCATTTCTCTGAAGCAGCTATGCTTTTACTCCCCTGAATCAGATACTTGAGCATCTGCAAGCAATGCTTTGCCTTTCTTTACAGGTATATGATACAGTGAATCTACATCTAAGCGTCACTGCTCTGAAATTTATTCACAGCACACACATGCTTGCTATTTTTCTCTTCAACAATGTGATTTTATGTGGTTTAAAATTCCTTGTACTGATATGCTAGATTTATTGTTTACTGTAGTGTGTATACGTATATGGATGTTGGTGACTGGATGAAACTTGTGCAATAGTATGAATATATCTAGATGTTTGGATAAACATAGCATAGGAGAAGTTCACAGTAACTAAAATTGTTTAACTTTTAATCTGTTCCCTTTAATACTGAAGCACTCTTTCATATTGGAAAAGCACTACTTTTTAAAAATGAAAATGCAAAGAACATTTTGCATACAAGATTTCTTTGATGATAAAGTCACAGTACAATAACCTTATATTTTTTTAAGGTTTAACTACTATAGGAACTATTGAAGTACTTCGTGAGTTTTAACCATTTTATGTAAACCATTCCTTATCATCAAAGGGTTATCTTCTGACATTGCACAGGGATAGAACTATACAGTAAATAATGAATTGTGGGATGCAGCCAGGCTTGCAGAAAATAACTATTTGAGGGATGGTGCATGAACAGAAAGCTGTAATTTTGACAGGTGGCAAGGTGTCGTGTCACCAAGCCCTTCTAAAGCCTCATATCTCATACCTATTGATTAATGGCTCTAATTAAGGAATGAAATCAAGCATGTGAAGACAGGGGATCGCTTTAGGTCCTTGTTTGGTAGATTTCTCTTCCTGGTGCACAACTCATCCATCTAAATATCACTGCTCTTTCATTTATTACAGTTGGATGATACCAAAAAGGAACTGGGGGAGGTGCATGCTGATCTTGTCATGGTCATGCAGGAACTTGATTTGGCAAGAGCTGAGGTAAGACAATGTGTGTGAGCATCGTCTGAATGAATGCTGCAGTACCAGCTGGTTGTTTGTCCCTTTTGTGGTGGTGGTTAGAGAATGCTTCTTGTAATTTTATTTTTCTTTTTTTTGATGGAAGAAAGAAATTTTATTCTTACTGCATAGACTAACTGATTTCAGTGGCAGTATTGTATATTTGCATATATATAAGATCAGGATACAGCTCTTCATATGTAAACTTGCAAACCCCATTTACTCATGCTGATTTTGTTTAAATACAAAGCTTCAAATTAAAGTTTCAAATTAAAAGAACCCCAGATACTTTAATAATGTGAATCTTGGTATTGTGAAATGGAGGAATGAAATAGAGGAGTTTTGTTGATAAATCTAGTTTGTTCAGTAACACTGTGTAATATCAGCTGTATAGCAAGTCTGCTTATAACAGAGAAATGCTGATTTCCCCCGCCCCCCCCTCCCAATATTATTACGTGTTCCAACTTTATTTCAAGTACTCTGAAAACATTCAGCTGCTTTTGCTAGCTGCAGGAAGCCACTAATAAGAGCAGTAATATGGAAAAAAAATCAAATTTTCATAAGATTTATAACATTAAAACATTCATATAGTTAGACACAAATCAAAATAATTCTAGAGAAATGAAAGTTTAGAAAAGTAATTATTGAATAAGAATTCAGATTTTTTAGTTTTACCCCTTCACTGCAAATAATTGATAACCAATGTATTAAGCTCTTTCAGTTTTGTTGAAAATTTCCTTTTGATGTGTTCTAATTGCATTAAAATATGTATCGTTAGCTTATTTTATTAGGTATTCATGTTGGTAGAAAATTCAGCCAGTGATTGGAGACTCGTACCTGAGTAAGCAGAGGAAAATAATGCAAAAAATCTGTATTTACTTCATCAAAAACTCAGAGTTAGGCCTGATTCTTGAGTTTGTTGAATTTTTATTCAAGGGCTAAAGTACAATATTCTTAAATATTTCTAATGAAGTAATAGAAATACAGCTTAATAAAATAAATCATAAGTCTGCCATATGGCTGATGTTAACAAATTTTAATCTACCCAGGTATATTCTGATTAGTGATAATTTCATATCTGCATTTTAAAAAAGAGATTTAATGGATTCAATAATTTAGTTTGCCTATGTTTGTAATCTTACGCCAATATAGTAACTTGTCTCTTAGTTCACAAAACTGTGCAAATCCTAGCATTATAATGAAAATCTGATAATGACTTCATTGTATCAAACACATGAATATAATCTAGTGTTCTTTATTTATTTATTTATTTACTAGTTTGGATTCTACTACTGTAACACTAACATGTAATATTAAATAGTCTCAAAAGATATGCTGTGGGATGCTGACTGTAATATATGAAGGGAATACTTTGATTCAGGTTTTGTCACAACTGTGTGCTGTACAGTATGTTTTATCATCTGGAGAAACTATGTTATGCTAAGGAACTTTAAAAAAAGTTTCTTTCCCTTCATTTGTTTTGTTAGCTTTTCTATAATGTTTTTTATAAATTAATATTACATATTGTCTCATGTCTTTTATTTATATTTTAAGAGCCTTTATTTAAGATTAGAAACAGCAATAAAATCATTGCTTACTGAAGCAAGCAGACTTTGAATCCAGCTATGCACATTAGAAGGATGTTACACACTGCACACTTTTAATAATGATCATTTAGAAGATAATTTTAGCATCCACACAAGGGAAAAATGGATTTTTGATGAGTTCTTATATGACCATATGTGGTATTAGTCAGTGTGAGGTATTGCTAGCGAGCTCATTGCTTTCAAAAATCAAAGTTAAATGGTTCATCTATCATCAGAATTTGTGTCTGGGCGACTTGTCTGAACATCAGTATGATTTATGGTTTGAATTGGAGGAGTCAACCATGCATGTTTCTTAGTTTATCGTTTTATGCTGTCTTCAATTAAATGTCTATAAACACAGTGATGGCTTTATGACATTGTCCATCAATAAAGACTATCAGATTTTGCATGAGAATATGTAATTTTCAGAAAAAATAATGACCTTTTGGCTTCTGTGTGCCCTGTTGTACACATGATATATACAGCATGTTTAGACTTCAGTTTTTATCCCAGATCCATTTGATTTTAATCTTGCAGACTAATTAAGACAGTGGCCATATTTTACTTAACATAATTCAGATAGACTAGCATCTAGGATTTTTTGATGAAACTATCAAATAGTGATATATTCTGTAATAATAGCAAGATATAACAGGTGCACGTCTCAAAGTATTTAGAAAATATATTATTTTAATTGTACTAAAACAAATCAAAAGTGATATCAGAATATTTTATTGCATATTGATTCAGTATTTGATTATTTTACCATTTCAAGGTTGTTGGTTTTTTTTCCCTAAGACAAAATAATGCATACATTAAAATTAAATTAAACCATTCTGCAAAACGGATGAATACTAAAAAAAACATAGGCTCTCATTTTCTTCAGGGACATTGAATAATGATACTTTCACTCTTCATATTTATGAATTACAGTATAGTATACACAGTGGCAGCATATGGGGGTTGAATCATTTTCTGCACATCTGTGCCCTGATATTGCTGTCGACAGCTATGCATTGTAAAAAAAAATTAATATTCCAGTTCTTAAGGCTATACAGAATATCTTTTCAATATGTTTTATAAGTATTATGTTTTTATTGGAAAAGTGTATATTATGTGATTTTTTTTTCATATGCCATGTAAGCTGAAGGTGGTTAAAGTACCATTTAGCTGAAATGTGGTTAGCATATCTTCTAAGTAAAATTTGGACTGAAGAAGGAAATATTTCACATGTAAAATCCAGCTAACACTGGCATCCGTGCTCCTATCATCCTGCATATTCCAACAGAGGGAATACATGAGACATGGGCAAGTATGCGTTTGTTCAATGTTTCACCGACATAGGTTGGTGAAAATCATAAACATAATGTATTCTCATTCCAGCCTGCCTAATATTCTTCTGAGCCTTTGTGGAGATGCCTGCTGTAAATTTCTCTGTCCCATGAGGCCATGAGCTGAATTCATTTTGTGTTTGGTGCATTCTCACAAGTTACAAGTTGGCAGACACCAGATGGTGCTAGGGAGACAACTGTCAAAAATCTGTACAAACTTAAGTAAGTCAAACAAAAGTTAATAGTGTCTGAGGTTGTGCTGTTGAGAGGTGTCTCCTGTTCGGTAGGCAGATCTTCCTTTTCTCCTAACAATTAATATCCTTGCAAGTATGTCTTCTCAGGCTATTTCTCTCTTCAATGCAACTTGAATTATTCAATTTTCAATTTCCCATTATTCTTTAGCTAGGTAAGTAAAAATATGTAGAAAAGTAGGTAAATATATCACTTGTGTTCATTAGTTAAGTGTTTCCTTCACATCTTTGTATTTTAAGCTTTAGCTAGGTGACGTAGGATAAGCAAGTTGCTCTTTTGTAGGCTACATATAGCATGTATAACAACATATACATGTAACAGTCATTTTTAAAACTTTATCACAAAATTTCTATCGATGAGTCCCTTGTATTCCTTTTATGGTAGTGACGGGTAATGAAAAGATTGATATTTCTTTTGAGGAAAAAAATAAAGAAAAAAGAAGGCCTGCTAGGCTGGATATGTAGCTTTTCATAAGACTACTTTGAAAATGTCAAATCTGCAGCACTTACGCTCTGGAATTTTGAGCATCTTACATGAGTCAGAAGAGGTTTCTCAGTAGCCTGCATCATAGTAGATGTGCATTATATTGTCTAATTGTAGGATACCTTCATCTCAACAAAAATATTTCATATCATTTCTTGTAAGGCCATAACCCACCTGAAATAAACATATCCTGAAAAGTAACCGAAGCTTGCCGGACAAGTATTTTTTTCTAAGTGCTATGCCATGTTATACATGTTATCAGATTTAATTCCTTCTGTTGAGGATACGAATCTTTCCACCCAATGGCATATATAGCCATTTGTGCCACAGGACTAGAAACAACCATAACCTCATTTGTTGGTAAAGTAATATTTCTGGCTAAATATCTAAGGGACCTATGGAAGGATGAAATCAACCGGGCAGTTTTTGTTGTGTTTCTTTTTTTTTCTTGAAGTGTGTGCTTTCTCTGAAAACCTGTCCATGCAAAGGAGAACATTTTTATGGAGAGCTTTCAGAAGATGAATTCAGCATTCTTGTATCTCTTTGTTAGTTTTCCTCTCTGCTATCCAGGGTGTTGTATGACTGGCAGAAAAATTGTTATCAGGAAAATTTATGATGTAGATGTTGGTTCTAGTATAATCAAAATTATATTTATTGTATCTATCACCTATTTCCAAAACAGTAATTTCTGTATACCAAGAGAGTCCAGGTAATTAATGTGAGCTATTTTGGGGTCCTCATACCACAGAGAGTGGATTAAGTAATACTATAACAACTTTGACTTGATTGCAGCCCATGAACCATCTTTATTTAGGGCTAGACATCTAAATTTAATTATATTACATGTGGAATGTCTGTCAGTGTTGGGAACGACAGTAGGTATCCATACGTTCTGGACCTCAGGGACCTGATATCTCAGCATATGGGCTTAATTTAAACAGACACTCAAGTAACTGTGTTTTACATTTACAAACAGCCAGTACCTGAGAACGGCCTCTTGTACAGGGAATCCTTGTAAATGTGACAGGAAGCTGTACTGTACAAGTCATCCTTGTTTAGCTCTATTAAAAAGTCAGCACTTTCTAATGGAAACCACATGGTGCTATCATTGTTTTGTTATCTTAAGCACAGAAGAGAACTGCAATATGTGCTGACAAATGTGAACTCTTTATGCTAGTATATCTGACAACTACAAGATGACTGTGTCTTTCACAAAATCGAATGATATACAATCATTGAATGATAGGGTTATAGGAAAATTCTACTTGGAAGGGACCTCAGAATGTCACTGGTCCAACGTGGTGCTCAAAACAGGCTTGGCTATGAGGTCAGAACAAGTTGTGCAGGGTTTTGCCCAGCCTAATACCTAAAAAATATATATATACCTAAAAAATAAAATATACCTAAAAAATACCTAAAATACCTAAAAACCTTTTCCAGTGCTTGATTCTCCTCATGAAGATTCTAAAGCTGCCTCGTTCCAAGTAATGTCTGTTGCCTTTCATCCTCTCACCATGCACTATTGCAAAAAGTCTGACTCCATCTTAATAACCTTCCTGTAGTTACTGGAAAGCTGCTGTGAGGTGCCTCCAAAGCCATCTCTGCTCCAGGTGCAACAAGCCTGGGTCTGTCAGCCTCTCTTCACAGGGCAAGAGCTCCAGGTCCCTGACAATGGCCCTCCAATGAACTCATTCCAGTTTATCTTTGTATTTTTTTCTACTGGGAAACCCAGAATTGGGCACAGATGTGATCTCATGAGTGCTGAGTAAGCGGGGATAATAATTTCCCTGAGTCTACTGCCTGTGCTCCTGCAAATACAGCCCAGGATGCTGTTGGCCTTTTTTGCTGCCTGGGCGCAGCGCTGGCTTATGTTCAACTTGCCAAAAGCTGCAGGTAATTTCCAGTAGAGCTGCTCCTCAGGCAACCCATCCCCAGCCTCTGTCAGTGCAAGGGGTTCTTCCTTGCTAGGTGCAGGACTTGGCCTTTGTCCTTGTAGAATATTATAAGGTTCGTGTCTGTCCATTCCTTCAGCATGTCCAAATCCCACCAAATAGCAGCCCTGCTCTCAACTCTATTGACTTGTCCCCCCAGTTCGATGTTATCTAGACACTTGATGAGAGTGCACTGCATTGCCTTCTCCAGGTTGTCGATTAAGATATTAAAGAGGACAGGTCGCAGTACAAGCCCCTACACTGGTTACTGGCCTACAGTTAGAGGATGACCCACTAACCACTACACTATTAGCCCAAAAATTCAACCAGTTTTCACCCATCTAGCTGTATATCTATCCAGACAATAATGACTTAACTCAGATATTGTGGGAGGCAGTGTTGAAAGTTAAATTAAGGTAAATTAAGTAAAGTTAAGGTAAATTACATCTTCGGTCTTATACAAGGATTGCTTAAGGGACTTGCAAAACATCTTTGCTGCACATTTCATCACAACTATGAAAATAGAAAAGACTTTTTGACAAAGATGTAGACTTTGACAGTGCACAGTTTGTTATTTAAAATGGACACTGAAGAATAAAGGTGAATGTGGAAGAGCTCTGAAGGACATAAGCATGCAGGATAAATAACTGAAGGAAAAAGACCTTGGTGCTTGAAAGATAGAAATAATTTAAATACTTTTAGAATCTTTTGAATTCATGCTGGTGGGATTCATCTCTAAATTCACCTCTAAATTTGGGGTGTACCTGTAGTTATCAACATATGGGGAATGTGCTTGTGCCCCTGTGAAACGACAAAATGTTTAATGGAAATTAGACCATTTTTTCTCATTCTTAGGTAGACAGTTGGTCAGCTGAATAGCTGTTCAGAACATTGCAGTTCAGTTTACTGCCTAGGTGTCCAATGGATATAAAGCTTAGACAACTAATAGGCATGTTGGTACTCATGTGAGAAGTATAAACTAAAAGGCATATTAAAATAAGTGATTAAAATATTTCCTAATAAGATTAAAATACACAATTTCAGAATAGTGTTTTAGTGAACTTATTCAGGGTGTAAATATTTTGCTGTTAAAATACTTGTCAGTGTGCTGAAAACATTAATGTGTGCATTGCCAATCAAATAATGGACACTTTATTCTCTCTTCCTTATTTTTTCCAGGTGTTTGCTTCCTCATTCAGTTTAACAACTTTTGAGCTTTCCATTCAATTAAATAGTGGAATATACAACACGCCAATACCAAGGTGGATGACACTTGCCCAGATGTTTGAGCATTGATGAAATGCTAAACAGTATTCATTTGTTGTATTTTAAAAGGATTCTGGAATTATATTTGCCCCAAAGATTTTATTAGAGCCAACTAATTTTCAGTGTTAATCACACAATAATTAAAGATCCATATGACTGCTGGGCATGATTTGTTAGCTTATGATTCCTGTAAAAAATGGTGGTTCCCCCAGCCACATTAGAAAGATGAAGGATTGCATGAATCAAAGATTCATAAACCTAGTTATGGAGTGTCATCAGAAAATTAAGGACAGAATAAAAGATTATCTGTGATGGTTCAGAAGAAAAAGCAATGAAAGGAAGGGCAAACAGGACTATATCAAATTCATCATTTCTAGTTACGTGATGTGGGCACATCTTTGTATCTGCTCCACTATAGTATATACAGTAGAGTAAGCACTACAGTTCTGCCTACCAGAAACAAATGAACAAAGGCTCTTAATGTTGGCATAAAAGTACTTCATTTTGGGTATGAGGCCACCAAAGGGTTCTTCAGAGTTGTGGGAGTTTTTAAAATTTTTTTTTTAATTTAAAGACCGTAGTACTTTTGAGTTTGTCAGAATCCAAATGCTAATTGTTTTAGTGAACTAAATACTAGACCATTATATGGAAAATAAAATACAAAACATATAACATAAAAGATATAGGTTTTTTCTGAGTGTTTTTATTTGTATCATGATTATGAGCAAATAATGTTTATCTTACCCATAATTTGGATCCAGTTCCTGAAATTGTTCCTGTATGTGTGTGTGAAATATGCGTGTATTTATAAAGCTGTAGCTTTATGAGTAAGATAACTCTTCCTTTACTTAGACCCATTTATTTTCAGAATCACAACTGTATCTGATACACTCTAAATGTCCTAAAATAATTTGGATATTTTCCCGAAGTTTGTTTACTATTTTAGTTCTGTCTTATAAAGATGACAGACAGTCATCAAACCAGATTTTTTCATTTTTATAGTAAACATTTGCAAGGTTAACACATGACTTCACTTGGTTACGTCTGATTGCTTGTATTAAAAAGGAAAAAAGAAATGAAGATCCATAACAGTCCTCAATAGCCTATCCTAAACTTGGGATAAAAGTGAGGTAACCGATTAACATTTATTACAATTATTTAATATTGCTGTTTATGTTATTTTTACAGTAGTTTGATCTGTAATCTTACCTTGTGTTTTTGTACTATGGTTTGTTCCTTTTATATAATTTTCTTATTGTAATTAATGTCATATTCCTTTAGTGAGCTGTACTGTCTTTGTAAAACAAGAATTCAAAGCTGCATCCTTAAGATGAACACTGAAACATTCTTGTGGAGATAAATGATGTTATATTTAGTAGTAATCAGTTTTTTCTTGTTTCTAAACTACAAGTGTTATATGAAGATAACATGATTTGCCTTGCAAAAGTAGAATATGAATGAAACATAATGATCATAAATTAGGAGTTGAACTAAGACAGAGAACCTAGCAAGTTTAAAGTACAAATTGGACAGCGGAGAACTGAAGTTATGAAAATAAGTAATGCTATTAAGAAGAAAAATAAGGTATGTAAAATGTATTTTGCTTAAAAGATATTCTGTAACTCTGGTTTATTGACTGTGCACATATGAATTTATCCAAAATTCATTCTTCTTTTAATGTAATCACTCTTTCAAGCACAACTTGCCATCTAAGTTTTGTTGGCTTTTCTTTATTCATTAATTCCAGCTAGGAGTATTTCTTATTTATCTGAGCATGTGATGGTTGTTAATCACAGTGGTTATTATCAGCATATATGAGTATTCTAGATTCTTCAACTCTTTTTAGCAAGGGCTTTGAGTTGTATACATTCACTGACAAATCTCTTCACTGCCTTGAGTTTCACAGAATATGTACAATGAAGTCTTAATGGCTGCTTTGTATCTATTTTCAAAAGCCTTAAAATACCACAATCTTCTGATAGAAGTTGTCAGATTTGTTTCAGTGGCATTTGGGCCTAACCGTGCAAAGAGATGGAAAAACTATAATTAACATTATATCTGAGTGTGTGCTGCATTGTTTTCTAATAATGCTTGAATGTCTACTTTATCTTTTTCCCCTTTGAAGAGAGAAAAGAGGTTGAAATACCAACTCCATTATCCAAAGACAGGATTAGCCAATTAGGCATACACAAATCTGTGTGAACAGATGGGATGCATCTGAGGGTACTGATGGAGATGGCTGATGTCATTGCAAGGCTGTTGTCTAATGTCTTCAAAAGGTCATGAATTTTGGAGGAGGTTCCCGATGACTGGAAAAAACCAAATGTCAGACCCATCATCAAAAACAGCAAGAAGGAAGCTGGTCTGCCTCACCTCAGTGACTGGGCAAGTGATGGAATAAATCCTCCTGGAAGCTGTTTTCAGTCACATGAGGGACAAAAATGTGATTGGGAGCAGCCAACATAGATTTAGCGTGCATGAATCATACCAGACCAACTTTCTATGATGAGATGCGTGCTGGTGCTGTGGACAAAGGGAGGGCAGTGGATGGTGACTTTAACAAGGCCTTTGACACACTCTCACAAAGTCTCCTTATCACCAAACTGGTGAGATACATGCTAAAAAAATGAATAATAAGGTGGATTGAAAATTGGTTGGACTGCCAAGCTCAAAGAGCTGTGATTAGTGGTGCAAAGGTTTTCTGGTGGTCAGTAGGAAGTGGCATCCTTCAGGGATCTGTACTGGGACCGATACAGTTCAATGTCTACATTAATGACTTGGATGGTGGGACAGAATGCATTCTCAGCAAGTTTGCTCATGGTACCAAATTGGCAGAAGTGGTCAACACACTGGAGGGCAGGGATGCTGTTCAGAAGGACCTAGGCAAGCTGGAGAAATCGGTTAACAGGAACCTCATGAAGTTCAACAGAAGCAAGCACAAAGTCCTGTGCCAGGGGAGGTGTCACCGCATGCAACAGTAGAGGCTGGTGGCAGGCCAGCTGGCTGAAAAGCAGCTTTGAAAAAATAAACATTTCAGGGTCCTGGTGGACATCAAGTTGAATGCTATTCAGCAGCAAGAAGGTCAACTGCATCCTGAGCTCTATTAGTAAGAATGTAGTCAGCAGGTCCAGGGGAGTGATCCTTCCCCCTGCTATTTGACTTGTGAGAGTGTATCTGAAATGCTATGTCTGGCTTTGGGCTCCCCATTTCAAGAAAGATATTAGCATTCTAAAGTGAGTTAAGCGGACAGTGATCAAGATGGTCAAGGAGCTGGAGCACATGATGTATAAGGAAAGGCTGAAGAGACAAGGTTTATTTCGCCATAACAAGAGAAGGCTCAGGGAAGTCCTTGTTTCTGTCTGCAACTACCTGAGTGGATGGAGCCAGACTCTTACCAGAAGTGCGCAGTGATAGGATGGGAGGCAATGGACACAAATTGGAACACGAGAAGGGACAACAAGATAGAGGGGAAAACTGTTTGTACCATGAGGGTGCTCAAACCCTGAAACTGGTTGCCTTGAGAGTTTGTGGAATCTCCGTCCTTGGTCATGTCTGAGACTTGACTGGACTGACCGCCCTGAGCAACCTGTTCTAGTTAGAACTCCTCTAAGCAAGGGGCCATATGTCCCTTCTAACCTAAATTATTCCATGATTCTATTATTTTGTGAATTTAGCTTTGGTTGTTAACACTTTTTATTACAGGAACTCTTTCCACATAAATCTTTAACAACACAGGTAATTCACTGTGGAAACCAACTGGAGCTGCTGAGGTATTCAGGATATCACACACCAAAGGATGCACCATCTTGCCAACTTTGTAGAGCTATGAAAGCTGAACAGACTGTAACAGCAAAATGTTTTTGCAATACTAGATAGTGTGAAACCATGATTTATACCAACCACATTCAAACTGAGACTGAATGTCTCTTCCAAAATAGACATGTTCATTTAGTTAAATATATCTGCCCCCTTCTAACATCCATTTCTTTGCCTTGGAAAACACTTCTACAGCTTTTGGCTTTAGCTGGAGTCACTCTGCTCCTCAGTAATTTATCCAGAGGTCTACATGCTTGCTCAAAGGCAGGCACAAGTCAATATGTTGAAAACCTTTTCATAATTCTGTATACGTTCTCATTCCATCATACCTGTCAGTCTACACATTCTCTCTGCCACAGAAAAAAGTAGGGATACTATTTACAGACAGGAAAGTGTATTACCAATTAAATAGTACTAAAAGCAGAAACACGTCTTTCTGTTTCTTTGACATATCCCAAGCCTATTTTGCATCCCATTGCAAAGGAGGCAAGGTTGGCTGTACTGCACATCCTGACTCCAAATACCACATCTACCACTCACACTTGATATGGGGAGTTATAGCTTAACCATACCAACTACCATATCCCAGGCGTCCACTGACAGCTTTTCCCCCATTTCCATTTGCTGCTTCCTCATAAGGACTCCATTCTAGAAGAAGATAGGGCAGTGGCAATTATTTCTTTCTCTCTCTTAACAAGAAAAACCTGTTCACCCAGCTGTTCACTGTGCCTCCATGATCAGGCTCTCCTCTTGCTACAACACTTTCCAAGACTGAAGTTTGCCCCTCCATAGGTTCTGACATACTGGCTACCTCTCCAGAAACTCAGTCCTTCCTTCCACCAACCTGGCAGAAGTGGCCCACTCCAGAGACTGTGTGTAAAAAGAGACAGGCCATGGATAAAGCCCGCTCCCCACCCAACCCCTTCACCTGGATGAAGGTTCTACACAACATAATCTAAATTTGTAGTTAGCTCTGCTTTGAGCAGGCAGCTGGACAAGGTGATTTTCAGAAGTCCCTTTTGTTCTATAAAGTGATCATTCTTCACCTGTATTGAACTAGCCCCCATAGCAGTGCCTTGAGTGTTTTTCAGCACTATCTGTCTCCATGCCAGCAGTCTGCTGTTCTGCCTCCTGGGTCTGCCAGTATGAATGAATGGTGACCTTTTGCTTTAGCTCTAAAAATCTTCCTGGAAGCTTACTCTTCAGCCAGCTCTTCCTCCTAGAATTTCTCATACTTCTGCAGAAAGAGGTGTGCCTCCTATTCGTTAGCCCCAGACTGTGCCTCAGGCTCAGCTGTGTGTTTTGAAGGATGGAGTATGCCATAAAGATGGTCCTGGCAATCTGTGAGACATACTGGCAGTGCAGACAACATCACCAAATTTTTATCATGTCAACAGCCAACTTATTGGAAAGTGAATCTAGCATTAAGTACAGCTCTAAGACAGCTCTAAAGAAGCAGCTAAAGTATGTGAAAAGCTAGATTCAGAAGAAATAGAAATTGTCTCCTATAAAGGCAAGGGAAAAGATAAGAGGGATAAGAGTTGGAATTTATGGTATCTAGTGACATTTGAAATCAGATTGGGCACGGTGCCTTTAAGATTTGTCCTTGAAGCACAGTTTGAGAAGACAGTAATGGGTGTGGATGGGAGCATAGACTGCCTGAGTTTTCATACCCTTTCTCTACAATATTGCTTTTGCTGATCTGATAGCTCAGTCCAGACTGAGACCGCATGGCATTATGGACGTCGAAATTGCATTGATGACTAAAATAGATCAGGTTACTGCAGAGACTGTCTGAACTTTGAACACAAAGCGTAAGTACTTCCCTCTCCTTTGCCATTGCCTCACTGCATTACCTTAAACAAATCTGCCTATTTCTCATCTGGAAAATGGGCAATAATAAAACTAATTTACCTTACATGGCAACTGTTAAGATTAATTAGTTAATGGTGTGGAGCTCATTTCTGCTGAAGCTTCCTATGGCCCACAAAAGAGGGATATAGAAACAAAGAAAGAAATTGTATGTTTAAACCAGACAGTTTCCTTGTTCAGAGAGAAAGAAGGGATAGAAGTAGATTGTCTGAGATTTCAGTTTCCTTTTCTTTTGCCAGTTATGTCTGCTTTTGGAAGACTAATGCTCTAATAATACTTGGTACTCATTTGGAAATTCAGATGAGACATTTGGGTTTCTTAAGTAGTTTTACATTAGACTTAAGCTATCTCATAAATAAATGATGACTTAAAAAAATCCATCTACATTTCATCTTATTATAGAAAGAAGGGCTATTATAGAAAGAAAAACCCCAGGGTGTTACTGTATGTCCTTCAATATGTATGTGATATTATCATGTGCTTTAACCACTCCAGTCTTTAATAAATCAATTGATTGGGCTGTTCTTTGGCCTCAGAAACATTACATTGTATATTTTTTTTACTCATTTTCAGTTTTGATGTGTATGTATATAGGTATAGATACATATACATATTTGAATATATAATTATATACACATTATACATATATACATATGTATATGTACATTGTATTTATGTACATATGTGTATGTACAATATAGCTATAAATACATATGTATACAAATTTTACCTTCTGAATTATCACATCCCTAAAGCGAAATGTATTTTCTGGACAAGTTTACACAAGCCTGTTTGTGATCCTGTGTTCCTGAGCAGCAGTAGAGTATGCTGCTCTGACTTTCCAGCTACATCAGCCAGACTGCATCTAGCTCAAACCTGACTGAGCTATCAGTGTAGGCACATTGATATCTCCTGTGTACTTCATTTCCTACTTGTAAAGTGAAAGGCTAGTTGAGCAGATAAACACATCAAAGACTATGAGACAAATATTGAAATACATAATAAGACCAGGTATATATGTAACTAAAAACATCAAAGACTATGAGACAAATATTGAAATACATAATAAGACCAGGTATATATGTAACTAAAAACAAGAGAATCGCAAAGCTCTGAAGATTTTATCCTGTTTTCTGAAAAAATCCAACACTTATTAAACATCTTCTTGGAGAGTCTGATTCAGCAAAGCAATTAAGCATGAGCTTAACTTGAAGTCAATAGTACTTAACCACTTGCCTATAACTAATTATGTGCTTAAATGGTTTGCTGAATTTGTAATTTAATATAAATACATATGAAGGGTGGGGTTTTAGCATTGTTTTTTTCCAAAATGCAACTTAAAGAAGAGATTGTTTGACCTCTTAGTTTCTAACTGATTTCTTCACATTAAGATTTTGCAGCTGACATCCAACAACCTAACAGAAAATAACAATTTTTCTTCTTTAAAAGTCAGATTATAGCTATCAAGTATTTTTCACATCCTTTCCTGAAACATTGTCTTACATCCTGTATATAGTTTACTTCTATTTATATTTTGTTAAGTTAAAGAGTAAATGTTTCTTATAGTAATTTTATTATTTGCTAAATAACTCTTCCCTTGTTATCCCCTTGATCTGTCTTTGTTGCTCTGAAAATAGAATTCTAATAGATGCAGATGCTCATGTCAGTGCTTTCCTATCTTATTCATCTAAGAGTCACTCATTATTCAGAAGAAGAAAAGCCCCAATATGGTTCCTAAAAAAAGTTTGTTGTGAGATTACATGCACTGTAAAGTTATGAAAATGGCATTGTTTGCATTCCCCATCCCCCCTCCCACCCCCGACAGTACAAAAGTAAATATTTAGAAAAACAGTCAACTGAAAAAGATACCAATGGAATAGGATGGCTTTTCAGACTCACTGGTGCCAGGAGTAGTGCAATGAGTAGTCCATGAAGGTTACTTATTAAAATCAACCAATGTTTTTATATCAGTCAATTGTGTTTCTTAAAAGTATGTGTTTTTACTCACACTGAAATCATCCTAAAAATTACCTCCGGAGTTGCTTTACAACTTTTTCCAGCTCCTGCTTTACAAGGGTTTTTTTTTTTTTTTTGTTTTTCCCACCACCACCACGACCCCCCCCTTTATTTATTGCAATCAAGTGCTTTTCCTGTAATTGCTCACATAATTTTTCCTGGTGCTGAGTCTGCAAGATGTTGCAGTAATCATTTAATCAGTAACAACACATTTTTGTATTCCTACTGCATGATTAAATTAATATAGTTTACCTGTGTTACATTTACAGAAATCACTGACTCATCAAACAAAGATAAATATAGTGGTCTAATTAAAGCTCTTCTGATTTCATATCATATAAAAATACCCAAAATAAGGTCAGGATTTTTCCATGTTAAATATAAATAAGCAACTGTTTCTAACAATTACATTATAGCTAAACTTAACTTACAGGCAAAAAATAAAGCAAGAGAAAATATATCTAACATCATTTACACAGATAACTTAATTTGCCTGGTCCTGGGCAAATTTAGTTTGTTCTCATTGTCATTATGATATGGCTCTGATCTCTTAACAAGAGTTTTGCCAGGACCTAAAAATAGCTCAAGATCTTCTTCTGACAGCAACACAAGATGTTTAAAAAATTTGGTAAGTAATAAGTCATGAATCAAAACATTTCTGAAACATGAAAATGTTTTCACTTCATTTGAAAATACATTTTGTTCTTTATCACATTTTTTCTATACATGTTGTTCATACGTTGATGGCTTTTTACCTCTTACCATCATCAGTTCAGTTTCTTCCAGCTTTGTTATCTTCCAGTAGTATTAAAAAAACCCAAAACAGTCTTGGAGACAGTGTTCAAAATATCAGTATAGTTAGTTGTTGTGGTTTAACCCCAGCCAGCAACTAAGACCCACACAGCCGCTCTCTCACTACCCCCACAGTGGGATAGAGGAGAGAATCAGAAGAGTAAGAGTGAGAAAATGCATGGGTTGAGTTAAAGACAGTTTAATAGGTAAGGCAACAGCCGCACACACAAGCAAAGCAAAACAAGGAATTCATTCACTACTTCCCATTGACAGGCAGGTGTTCAGCCATCTCCAGGAAATCAGGGCTCCATCCTGTGTAATGGTTACTTGGGAAGACAAACATCATAACTCTGAACACCCACCCCTTCCTTCTTCTTCCTCCAGCTTTATATATTGAGCATGATGTCATATGATATGGTCAGTTGAGGTCAGCTGTCCCTGCTGTGTCCCCTCCCAACTTTAACTAAAACATCCCCATGTTATCAACACAGTTTCAGCACAAACACAAAACATAGCCCCATACTAGCTACTATGAAGAAAATTAACTCTATCCCAGCCAAAACCAGCACTTTAGTTTTTAATCACAGGAAAGATTTTAAATTAGGAAGTTGTCAGCTATAGATTACTTGAATTTTAGCCTTAATCGAAAAATTCCCAGACAGCTTTCTCTCTAATAGAAAAGCCATCAAATTGTCCATTCCTGGGATAAGACTCTTTTTTTACCATGACAGATCAAACTAGACCCACTTGAAGCATTTTTAGGCAAAATAGAGATTCAAACAGATGGGTCAAAAAACTGTGTGAATCAGTATCTGGTGATATTGGATCAGTTCTGCAGTAGAGTTTCTGAGATATCTGTGCCTGTTCTCATAGCGTTAGCTTGAAAATCATTACCTGAGATTCTTAATAGCTAACCCTTAATGAAACATCTTTCTTAGTTTGTAGGAATATCCAAAAGACTTCTTTTTATTAAAATAGCTGACTTCAGACATACAGTTACACTCTTATACATTGGAGTCCTATGCAATAAGGACTCTATACTGACCAAGTTATAAGGAACAGTTAAAGATATCCTGCCTTCATGCCTTGGCAAACAGGGCGTGGGCAGTGTCTCAGTGGACCCCAACTGACAACTCTTGTGCAAAGGGTTCTGGCACAGCAGAAATAGGATACATTTGGCCAATACATTTCTTACATGTAAAAAATCTGTATAGTAAGTAGATGTCTCTTTTACTGTTTGCAGCTAACATGTATTTCCCACTGTTTGATCATGGTGGTGACGGATGATTGCCCAGCTATGTTATTTGCATTTTCAGTGCTTCAGCACTTTTATAGTTGAGTCACATACATGTAGGATTTTCATATGACTGTTCAGTCTCCTCATCATATGTGAACGTTTTCAAACTTCACAGTCGTGCTTAAGGTGCACTTATAATGACTGCTGATGAAATTCTTACAGACTGATTTGTAAAGGGCTTCATCCAAAAATGTGTTCTGTAATCTCAGGAATATTATAATGTGAAGATTAAGCAAAAACATTTTTACTCAGATTCCTGTGCTTAACAGTACTAACACAAAATTCTTTCCTGTAAATGCACTTTGTTGTTTATGTAATTCTGTGTATTTTCTGGCCTTAGACTGCTATCACAGAATACCATCACCTATTTAGAAGGTTTTGTAATGCCTTATGTCTTGATAATATATTAAAGAGTTTTAGCATGGATATAATTATAGGTAAATGTGTATATATATCATAATAAAACAAAGAAACACTTGAATATGATTGAAAAATCTAGATATCATTAGTGTTTCTTTGTAATTCCATCTATAGATATATAATACACTCATCAAAGGCTGAACGTCAGTGAAAAGCTGTATGAAATACAGGACATTTAATTGTAAGTGAATATTTTCCATTGGGATATTCTTTATAAATCTGTTGTAACTCCATATGCTAGTGTCCATGCTTCAGCTTTTTCAGGGATTGTTGAGAGGGATCAATAAAAACTGATAATAGGAGGCTGTGGCATTTTATATACCCACTCTCTTACAATGTGTTTGGCCTGGACAAGTCTCAGGAGAAATGCTTCAAATATCTGAACTCCCTAGAATACTCCTGGGCCTTCTATACAGTTTTATTTAACACAAAACTTTGGATCCATGGGGCTGGAATAATGAGTATGTTTATTTTTTGACTTCATACAGCTGGTTTACTGAGGTTCTTATTTAGCTTAGCTGCTAGTACTTTGGTTACACCAAATTTCATGGTGTTTCTTCAGTTGTTGACCATATTCCAGTACTTTGATTGCACAAGCAGTCTCTCTTTTGTTTGTCTTCAGTATTACTATTACTTTTAAAGCTCACGTGAATCATATCTTCCTATTTCAAGGCACTGGAAACAGTCCACTTTTTGGTCTTTTTTATTATTGATGAAAATTCTTCAAACTCAGCAGGTCAAAAGCTATAATCCCTGAAAATGTTGATTCATGTTATTATTCAAATTAGTTACCTGAAAAGATTGTGTTGATGATTAAAGATAAGATTGCACAAAATTTTATGACACATACTGACATGTAAAATTCATGCTATACATTTCTCTCCCTATATTTCAAAGCACTTCACAAAATAATTTCATAAAGTGGGCAAGCTGAGGTATAGAGAAGAGCAGTGATTTGTGCAAGGTTACCCATAAGAAGAGAGTCTGAACTGTGTAGAAAATCTTGGTCTTGTAAGACCCTTTACATGCCATCTTGTCTCATCTTTCCTTTTTCATCTCCCTAATCTCTGCTTGAAACTGGGAATAAGATAATGAAACTCATTAATGTTCTGTATTCCTCTAATCACAGTTTGAAATTCCTACCTCATGGAGTTTTCAGAGAATACAGGTAGCAGTAATAGAAAATACCAACAAAACTTTCAGGCCATTTTCACTGTTGGAATAATTTTTTTCTGAAGTATAATAGAAATGAACTAGCAAGTGGAACTGTTTCATAAGTTAAAGGTCAGCTCTAATTTCTTGGACAATAATGAAATAACCTTTTCAGTTAGAACAACTATAACTGTTCTTAAAAAAATCTTTACTTCACCTTTTAAACATTTTCACTATATAAACTGTATTTACCTCTGACAATGATTATATAGTCACATGTCAACATATCTTTTGTGGTGATTTGACCTTGGTCAGCTGCCTGCTGCCTACCCAGCTGCTCTGCCACTCCCCCTCCTCAACAGGACAGGGGGAGAAAATAAAGTGAAGGAAAACTCATGGGTCAAGATGAAGGCAGGGATATTGTCAGTTAACGTGGCAGGCAAAACAGACTTGACATATGGAAAATTAATTTAATTTATTGCCAATTAAAACAGAGTTGGACAGAAAGTAACGAAAGAAAAAATGAAAATGAATCCTTCCCCCACCCCTTTTTCCCAAATTCAACTTCAGTCTGTCATTCGCAACACCTCTACCTCCTCCTCCCCAGTCACCCCAGCCCTGCACCGCAAGTGGCACAGGGTGATGGGGAATGGAGTGTTACAGTCTGTCCATAACACTCCTCTCTGCCTCTCTTTCCTCCTCACACTTTTCACCTGCCCTAGCATGGGTCCTCTCCACAGGCTGCGGTCCTTCATGAACTGCTCCAGCGTGGGTCCTCTCCACCAGGCTGCAGTCCTTCAGGAAAAGGTCTGTTCTAGCCTGGGTCCTCTACAGGCCGCAGTATGGATATCTGCTCTGGTGCCGTCCTCTCCATGGGCTGCAGGGAAATACCTGCTCCACTGTGTTCTCGTCCATGGCCCGCAGGTGAATCTCTGCTCCGGCACCTGGAGCACCTCCTCCTCTTTCTTCTCTGACGTGGCTGTTCACACTGTTGTTTCTCACATGTTTTTTTTCTTTTTTTTTTCTCACTCCTCCTCTGCCTGTCCAGTGTATTGTCCTTTCTAAAATACGTTTTCCCAGAGGCGCCACCAGCTTGGCCAAGGGGCTCAGCTGTGCCCTGCGGTGGGTCTGTTGGAACCGGCTGGAACCGGCTGGAACCGGCTGTGTCCGGCACGCGGTGGGCCCTGGCCTCCCCTGACAGAGGCCGTCCTGCATCCCTCCGCTGCCAATGCTTTGCCATGGACACTCAATACACCTCAGAGTTCATTAATCCTAGAAGTTGAACTGCGACAACTTTTCAAAGGTCTTGGTGTTATTTTGATCCAACTGAAAATTCTACGCGTCACATTCACAAACATATTTGAAACTACTTTCAGGACACAAATCGTCTAGGATTTATTTGAGAAAAACCTCTGTCTTGATCACAATGAAGAGTCATTATTTAGTCTTTGTACTACTAACATATTCTTTGTGATTAATGTCACAGGTTTGCCATTAACTGAACAAACCTCATATATATTTGAATTCCCATTTGGTGTTAAATAATGGTAATTTAGCAGATTTTATAGCCTATTAGAAAGCCAATACTAGTTCTATAAAAATGAGCTGGTAAATTGCAAACACACAAAAAACTTTGAAAAAAATAAACTCCTAGAAGTTTTCTATATCCTTTGATTACTCTTTTAACATAGAGTTTCCTCTCATAATATAAAGTATTGATTCTTGGTCCTATTTTTAGCTCATAAAATATGAAGCAAAGGTGAACAATATCATAACTCATGAATTCTAACAAACTTTACCTTGCAAGTCCTTTCCTCTAGCTCTTTTCTCTTTATGAAAACCTAAAACTAAGAAAAATAATATCCAAAGTGAGAAACAATTAGGTTTGCATCATGGACAATTATCCTTTTTTCCCCCATCATAAGTGTTACCGGTCTTTGCTATGAGCTGTGTTGTTTCACCTGTAGGAAGTAGTATCTGAGCCCTTGGTTTCCCTTTTCTTCCTTATTTTTCACCCCGCCTGCCAGGCAGTCTAGAGCAGCGGTTCTTTAAACTCATGAGTACATCTTCTCAGAGACAAAAAAGGATAGCAGTAAGAAACTTTGCATCTTTTGTATTACTTCTCTCTTCATGAGTTCAAGCAGCTGCAATCTGAGAAACTTCATCTTCTAGAATATCTGTGCATGTCTCTTATTTTAAGTAATGCACTTTTGAAGAAGAAGGTATTCTTGGTGACCATGGAACCTCACCCTTCAGAAAAACCACTGCTAGTTTAACAAGACGGCATAAGCTTTGCTTTTGGAGACTAATTCCTAACTATGTCCCGTCCCCTTAATATTGGGCCTTCACCTGTAATGGCGGAGACATCATTTTATCTACTGAGCACCAACAGAATATATATTTCTGTTTGCCTATGGAAAAAATTGGCAAATTACAGTCAAGAACCTGAAGCCATGACCTGCCAATATTAAATTTGTTTCTATAATCTTAGTTCATCATGTGTGTAATTATACATGACAATAGCTTTATCATAATATTACAGGGCATATTATGTCAGCAAGCATTCATCAATATATCTGGGCCTCTGTATCCTTCTACATCCATGTAACCTGTGGTGAATCAAGTCCGCTGTCTTAGGTAACTATGTCTACAATTGCAGTAGCCACTAGATCTATCGATTCAACATTGGTATAAATACCAAAACTCTGCAACGGTTCAGTTTCCTTTTAAAAAAAATCAAACTGCAGCAAAAAGTTATGTTTAAGTGAGCAAGTACAATATCTTGCCTAGGTCAGAATCCTGTCTGAATTTTCAATCTTCTTTTGCTGGTGAGACATATCTGAAATGCTGAGCACAATCTTGACTTATATTCACAAAAGATTTGAAATTCAGAACAGTGTAGAGAACAACTTCTCAAATCTGTAGGGAAAAGGAGAACCTTTGTTAAGAGAAGAGGAGATGTGATATTATTGTTGTCTACCAAAATTTGTAATGGGAGGAAAGGATAAGCTGAGAAGGAAAAGAAGTTAAGGTCATTTTAACTAAGGGTGTAAAAAATCTAATAGATATGGACTACACACAAATAAGTTTATATTGAGTATTACACGTCTGTTCTAGGTGTAGAGAAGGAATATTTTTACCAATCCATCTGCCTGCAGCCTTCCCAAAGGCTTTATCTTTCTCTCATTAATTTCTCCACAGCCATTCTTCAGATTTTTGTTTACCTATCTTTTATCATTTCCCACTGTTATTTTGTTTTCCTGTTTCCTCATGGTTTGCCTCATCTCTGTATTATGTTTTTTCCAGAGCAGCCGTGCATTGCTCAGCATTGCCTAAGGTTAGGGTGAAAATTTTGTATTACTTTTGAACACCAGCAATGACATTCTGTGGGCACCAGAAAGGAATGTTGTTATACTGTAGTGTAAAACTTTCTGATGTATGCCTGAAAATGTATATAAACTCTATGGCTTACCTATGAATATATGTGAATTCCTTTCTATTCTGTCAATTTTTAATATAACACAATTTCTTCCTTTTCCTTTATCTCCATAAGGTAATACTAACTCCATCATCACTTAACATCAAGACTTCTATTTAACTGTCCATGTTTTTGGCACCTTTAAACACAGTGTATATTTTATATTTAAATATGATGTATAAAATGCCTATTTCTTAAATCAAATTACAAGAGAATACCATATTTGTTTCTCATCAAATTATTCAAATTTGTAGAAAGCCTGTGAAATTATATGTAAGTATACATAATTCCAAGCAAGATTATTCTGCTACAAGATGATATAAAAAAGGGTGTGGTTTGTTTTGTTTTGTTTTTCTCAGGGAAGCAACGGCAAAACTACTGGTTTTGTTTGCTTTCAGATCTTGTTGCTGTGGGAGCCAGTACTAGGTTCCAGCCCCCATTGATCATTTTGTGGGTGCTTCCAGCTTGAAGTAGAGTTGTTATTTAACAGGTTTATGGAGAGAGAAAAATTGATAGACAGATTAAACTGCTAAGAGTCTCATTTGAAAATGTTATTTATATTTTATCCAGGTTTAAACTATGTGGTTAATTAACATAATCTTAAAGTGACAGGATTTCATATTTCATTTTTTGCTAATAATTTATAATTAAAATACAATTACTTCTGGACTTCCTCATGATGAACTACTATAAGATAAGTAAATCCTTATACACATATAATTAGATTATAAATTTTGGGCTGGGAGGAGTAATAGGCCTTTTCTATCTGTACATTTGTACAGCAGATCATACAATAGAATCATAGTTCTGAAAGAGGATATTTAGATACTATTGTG
Organism: Fregata magnificens; assembly: GCA_013389945.1. NCBI lineage: Eukaryota > Metazoa > Chordata > Aves > Suliformes > Fregatidae > Fregata > Fregata magnificens. The sequence continues at coordinate 10,256 of WAAD01032207.1, read as the reverse complement.
ATATATGTTTTTGTTGGAAGACTGACCTAAGTTTTTCCTAACTTGTATGAATATATATTACGATTTCCTAATATATGTCTACTACTTAAATAATAAAACTGCTGTGTACAACCTGAAAATTTCTATGAGAAAGATTTTTACATTGACGGATGAACCCTTATTATTACCTAATATTTCTTCTCATTGTAAATTGGCCTAAAGATAACACCTCCCACTTTCAGGACACACAATTGAGGGCCAAAAGAAAATAAAAGAACTGACTTAGTTCTAGAATATGCTAATCATTCAAATGATTTTAATCATTAATAGAAAAACCATGAATCCTTAATGTACTTAATTTTGACATGTAATTATCAACACAATATAAATATGAACACATGTAAATATATGCAACTATGGATATATACAGATCAAAGATTTTTTAATATTTTTATAACTATTTATATGTATATAAAATCTTAATTGGCTTTTTGGAAGGAACATTTGATTCTGTAAGATACTGTATTTTAAATCACCTACAACGGATTTTCTATAAATCTGACTTCTACTTCCACCTTGTTTCTTTCCATTATTTCAGTCACAAAGTCTTCAAGGATAATTAAACAACATATTTGGTAATCCTATAATTCTGCTTTAAAAATACAAGTCAAGTCATTGTTCTGTTGAAGATTCTCCTATGAGAATGTGCTTCAGAGGACATGCATATGGCTTACTCCTTTCTACAGGGGCAAAGGTGCTGAATCATGCTTTGAAATTCAATTGCTATTCACTAAAACATTATTTTATGTTTTAAATTATTTTAATTTTAATGTTTTAAACTATTTTAAACACTATCATATCATCCTGACTTTTCTAGTATAGTTGTTCTTCACTTGCAATTGTCCTTCATTCCAGAACAAAATCGAATATCGAATTAGACAATGAAAGCAACTTCTCCAGCTTCCCATCTTGTGCTTGAGATCACTTTCAGTCTTCTGTTGGCCTGACTGTGGCTTTGGCTGTTACTAAAATGCACCTTTTTCAAATGCACTCACACTACTAAATCAGCCAAGCTAATCATACCACTGTGAGTGTTTCCAGCTCCACTATTTTTATTCTATTTCTGAACTTTATCAACAATTACTTTTCATCTTCTTTCAAATTATTGAATAACACTGAGACAAGAACAGATATCTGCAGGATGTCTTTAAAAATAATGGCATAGGTTCTTGCTTCTCTATTTTAAACAAAGCGAAATCCTTTTTTGTATTATTATTTATATATATCTTAAAATGTTGAATCAATAAATTTATTTTTATCAAACACACTTTTAACAAGTTATACAATGTATGATGAGCTATTTTGCATTTACTCGTTAGTAATGCTTCTGTATTTTACGTTTTTATTCATTCTGCTGGTTTATACATGATTTTGCTTGGGATCAGTATGAGGCTAACTGACACAGACTTAACCTATTTATCCCCTTTACTTTTAAAAATATTGGTAAACTATTTTCTTTTTTCTAGTTTCCTGGAAGCTTCCTCAGAATTCTGAGATTGATTAGTAATAATGATTAATTGATAATTGAGATTAATTGTTTAGAAGAGTCCTCAAAAAATCCAAAATTTTTTCTTAAGTAAAAGTTATCAATTCCTGACAATTAATAAAACTTAAATTCAACAGCTGTCATCTAGTATATCTGTAACAGATGGAACAGAAATAATTTTATTGTCACTATATATTAGAGTTATGTAGTTTTGCTTCCAACAATAGAAACATATCTAGGTCTTTTCTATCTTATGCAGACAATTGTTTTCTTTTTTTTTTTTTTAATTAAATTATTTCCTATATGGCACTCTTTCATCATTTCTTTCATCCTGCTTTATTTAAATATTTTGTTGCATTGTCAGAAGGAGGTAGGTAAGCATTGAAATTCGTTTTCCATTGAATGTATATTGGGTCTAGGTGTAAAGGTGTTGGCAGCAGGGGAACTGTAGGGACTGCCCCATGCTGGACACAACTGATTCCAGCCAACTCCAACAAACTCACCACAGGACACAGCTGAGCCCGTCAGCCAAACTAGTGGAGCTTCTGGGAAAACATATTTAAGAAAGGGCAAAAACACTACACTGGCAGGGAACGGGAAAAAGAGTGAGAAATTGTAAAGGGGACACCAAGGTCAGAGAGGGAGAAGATGAGGAAGAGGGAGAAGAGGAGGAGGAAGAGGAAGAAAGAAGGGAGGCAGAAGAAAGAACGGAGGAGGTGGAGGTGCTCCAGGTGCTAGAGCAGATATCCATGCTGCAGCTTGTGGAGGACACCACGCTGGAGCAGATGGATATTCCCTGTAGCAACTGTGGCCTGTGGGCAGTCCACACTGGAGCAGATTTTCTCCTGAAAGACTGCAGCCTGTGGAGAGGTCTCACACTAGAATGGGGGAAAAGTGCGAGGAGGAAGGAGCGGCAGAGAGAAGCCGTTATGCACTGACCGTAACCCTCCACCTCCCATCCCCACTGCGTTGCTTGTTGGGTGACATACTGGAGTTGGCAGTGAAGGAACAAATTGAGCCTGGGAAAGTGGGGATGGAAAGGTGGTTTTTTTCATGCTTGTCTTTTTGTTTCTCACTACCCAAATCTATTTTCATTGGCAATAAATTAACTTTCCCCAAGTTGAGTCTGTTTTGTCTGTGACAGTAATTGGTAAGTGATCTCCCTGTCTTTATCTTGACAATATTTCTTGTTTCTGTTTTTTCTATTTTCTCCCCTGTCCTGCTGGGAGAGAGAGTGAGTGAGCAGCTGGGTGGGAGGTTGGCTGTTTGACAAGGTTAGCCCACCACAGTATGTGCTCTCAGGTAAATAGATATTTGCTATTTTTATGGTTGCATAAACTGAATACATTCATATATATACTGGATATAAGAAAAATACCAAATTTTAAGTAGGCTTGGGTAAAATGTGTTATGTGTTTACAATATAAATTATGTGCAGTTTGTATTCCACTGTAAAACCTATGCATGCTGTATAGATTTCAAGGTCTTGACTGAAATAATTCCAATATATGCTTTTTGGTTTTCAGTATCTGTGAAGAAAGAAAAAATATTATGTTTAAAGTTTGGATTATTAAAAGACAATTTTCAGGGAAAAGAAGACAACTATAAAAATCTTAAAGGTTGACTTCTGAGACAGTACCTACTGAGTAGAATGAGATGCTAAAAATATGCAGACTCCTCCAAATAAGGTATCAACTTTGAGAAAAAAAGAAGTTATTTTTAATTCCTGATAGCATAAGCCTTGATCTTTGTGGTGTCAGTTGAGTACTGAATGTATTTTCAAGTTGTCCTTTGTGAAGTTAGCACACAGTCAATTTGCCAGGCAAGAGTGAATAGATCAGCTAAACTTGGCTGAAGTGTGTCTACACAGTTTACAAAAGGACTATCTTCTATATTAAGAAGTTTTCAGTCAAGGCAAAAAGAGGAATAGTGGTATTTTTCAATTATTGGTTTACCTTTTCTTTACTTTAGGAAAACTTCCTGGAAGGCACGTCTTAAGTCATTGTATCACTCCTTGATGTTGCAGACGTGTCTTAAAATACACCCTAGAAACTAAGCAAGTTCCATCTTGACACTACTTGGATTATTTTTCCTGCTACTTCCACCTTAAATTAGAACCTTGCTTAGGACTACCAATCAACATTAAACTAATGGTTTCTCTGATTCAATAACATTTTTAAGATTATAGCATCTTGAGGTACTTGAATCACTTCAGTTACATGCAACTCTACTCGTTCATTTTAATATTAAATTAAAACACCTCTATCACAGTAACAGCTAAAATAGAAATTGTAGTCATGAAGTTTTGTAAAAATTAGCCCTTTAAAAAAACATTCTCTACATTTTTTTATTTTAAATGTGATCTACAAAACTGTGTAAAATTCTGAATACACTGTATGCCAGTATCCCAGTTTAAAGACATAAGAAATCCCAATCAGGTAGTAAATAAATATATAAATTGGAGTATGATGTTTACCTTCCAAATAAAATATGTGTATGTGTACAATATAAATTTCAAACATTTATATACTTTTTTCTTAATGAAGTTAAAATATAGAGTGTGAAACATATCACAAATAGTAAGGGAAAATAATGTAACTCCTATGCATTAAATGCAAATAAAATATAAATAAATAGGACTATAAAAATAGAACTTTATAAATTACAGTGTAAATAAAAACTAGAAATATAAGTATGAATTTAATGTTTTAAAAAGTAATTTTTAAATTTAGGGTGGGAGGGAGCTACCCAAAACTGACATTGAAAATTATGAAAACCTAGAACTTAAGCTGATCTTAACCTGGGAACTTAACCTAATTTTAACAATTTGGGTGCAACACCAAGTTTGCACTGGCTTTGATAAAAAGTTGTAATGAAAAAAGACATAGCAGGACCTGACAGTGTTGAGTAATTTAATAATATAAAACAGATTAACTACTTGTAAAACTGCATTGTAAGAATCCATGACTTGATAAAAATGTAGAACCCTGGAAGCAAAGTGGGTCATGATACAGTGTATGCACACAGATTGCATCATGACTGTAAAGGTTTCTGTTTCAAAGAAGAGGAAGGAATCTGCACAGTGCAAATGAAAGGGCTGGGGAGAGGAGGAGCAGAAACTGATGAGGAAGGCAAGGGCATCTGCAAGCCTAAGCAGTTGTAAGGACCAAGCCTCTTCCTGCAGTTTGAAGGAAAATAGATGGGTTGCATGAACAGGAAAGGAGTTACTCAAGTATATATTTGTGTGTGTGTATACAGATATAAATAGATGTTCTTTATGATTTAGGGAAGAAACTGGTATTTAAATTTAGCAATTTAATCTTACAATATGCTAATCATGATGTAGACAACATACCAAAATTACCAATATCTAAGCAGAACTATAAGTTGACACCTGTAATCTATTATTGAGTAGGGTTATTTATAATGCTTATGTGTTTCTTCGTAATCCTTTTTTTTTTTTTTTTCCCTAGTTCCTTCCATTCACACAAAGCTATATACAGACTGGAAGATATTTTGGAAGGAAATTTTGTCAAGTGAATTGCTAAGAGCATAAGGAAACTATTAGATGTAGTTTTCAGTAATTTAAATTTCTAATATTTGATTTTTAAATGATGAAACATCCAATAACCCAAACGACCCTACACAAACATATACATGGAATAAATTATTTCAAATGAAAGCATGAAAATTATTTGTTCAGCTGCTCTAGTGACTGGAAGGTTAGGAACAAAAGCTATTATTGTTCAGTGTATTTTTTCACAGGAAATAGACAGTGGCAAACATACAGTAGTTCAACACATGAGATCAGAGACACAGTTTTTAGAGTAAACCAAAACCAGATGTTGGAAGGGCTCAAGACCTTTACAGAAATTATTAGTTATGTTTGCTTTTGAAAGCAAAGAAAGTTTACAGAGAGTCATGTACCTGATTAAGAAAAAGACGGGTTAAAAAAGCTATGAGTATTAACTCATTCAAGAGAAAATATTTGCCATACAGACTGTCTGTTTTATATATGGCAGTTAGTTATGTACATAGGATTTGAATTTTACTTTCATTTGATTTTTGGATGAATATGCTAACTTCTTCATACTACTAAACAACTTCAGAAATAGGAAAAAGGTTAAAGACTTTAAAACAGAAGGCCAGAATTGTGCAATATGACAGTAAGCCCTCGCAGTTTCAATTCCATCATGAATGGATACAGAATCAGGCATTAAAGAAGACTTTTATTTTAACAAGTTTTCAGAGAAAATTTTAAATGTACAGGACTATATAAGTAGTATATAACTTTTCATGCAGTATAAAGTCTTTCTTTAGTTAGATATTAATGACTTGATATCACTAGATGCTAACTAATTTCACCGGAATTTGATGGAATAGTAAAAAATAAGGTCTCAGTGCTACATTCCTACAGGTTTCATGCAAATAAGCACTTAAGTAGGAAGAAAAAGAGGGGAACTGTAGCACCTTAGACACCAAGGTTTATCTGGCACAAGGCACAAATCTGTGGGAAATTGAACTTATTAATTCTAGTACCTCCTAAACTATTTGTTTTCTTGGCATGTTGAAATAAGTTCTCTCTGAGTTCAGTACATAAGGTGTTTTCACTTGTGAAGTTACTGATGTTACTAACCAGTAAGAAGGAATAAAAAGGTCGGTATATTTGAGGCAATACAGTAAAATTAACCCTTACAATGAAATCATATAATGGTATAACAGAGGGGAAAGCTGAAATCAGGACATTGGAATACTGATCTTAGTTTTACCTGAGAAATTCTAATACTTCCTCACATATTCTCACAAACTTCTCTGTGTCCTACCTGTCTTCATGTCAATCAGCTTGCATGATTGAGAGTGGGTATGTGGCAGCTTAGTGTTGAAGTCTGTGTTAAGGCATTGATTGGCTTAAAAAATAGTCACTTTATTTTACAGCAGGGTACTCTACCAGTTTCCTGGTCTTGATCCAACCAAGTTTTCAAAGTTAAAATCTCTGTCTCCATTTCCAAAAAAACCAAAAACCTGGCCTGCTGCTTCCATCAGCAGGCTTCCAGTTCCTTTGTTATCTTGTTCACAGTTTTGCTAATTTCTCATTGGCTTAGTGGCTTGCTTATTCAGATGATCTTTTGCAGACATTGAGCTACCTTTTCCTGACAAAGGCTTTTTCCTGGCAAGGATTTTGATTTTTTTCCTTATTCTGTTTCCACAAGCTGGAAATGGGTTTAAAAACTTAGGTACCCATCTTATTTTTAGTCCTTTTGTAGTCCTCTACCTATAGAGCTATAGGGTCTTGAAATTCTGGAGCTGGAAAACGCTGAAAGGTTGCTGTGTTGAAGAGATGAGTCTGAAGATAATATATGATGCCTAATAGGAAACATTGCAAGAGACTGTAATATCAGAGAAGTTGCTGGAGATGTAGTCACAGTGAAAGGGAAGATCATGTCATTTGATTTAACTCATAATTTGAAGGCTGTTAGGCTTTTCAAAGTTTCACATACATTAAATATATAAATGAAATGTATTGCAAGTTAAATAACAGTCATCTTAATATAGTACTGATAATTAAAGTAAATGAAATTATATGAATTAGCTCTCAAAGAATATTTCTATCAGCAATCAGCAAAACCAAACCTGAACCTAAAGTTTCCTAAGGGTGGTACTTAGTTGAATATATGTTAAATATAATTCAAAGTGGAAAAAAACTTCTTTGAGCAGAACTTGTGGAATTTGCTTTACTCGATACCCACTTGCAGGTGCAATCCAGTGCAAATCCTAATAGGCAAAAAGGATGTCTTTACACCTTCCCAACATAGTTTCAAGTATGCAGTTCGAGTTTAAATTGAAAATAAATTATACAAGCTCACAAAAAGTTTAGATATTAATACATAGAGGAAAGTGTGGACTAAACTGTACTAAGCGGATCTCCTAGAATACCTTTTACTCTTGTGTGGTAATGCTTAGGCCATAAGTACGGTAGGCAACTTAATATGTTGTACTGTTTGTTTGACTAAATACTCATAATTGTGTAAATATGTAAACGCTATAGGCTTTAATGGTATTAAGTGCTTAAACATTTGATAGTAACAAAGTCCCATTATATTATAGTTTTCTAAAATCTTACTGAATTTCCTTAAGAAGCAATCATATATCATAACCTTGTATTCAGTTAAAGTTCATTTGTGACATTCTGCAGTTTGATCTGCATTCTGCACTGTGAGTAATAAGGCACTATACTGTAACTTACCATCTCTTATAAGAGAATTTAAACTTGTTTTTATGAATTGGCTTTTTGAAACTTTTCTTGTACTGATGGTCTATTTGAACGTAGAGGCTTTCCAAACAGGAATGTGATCATATCTAAGTCCTTTGAATTTAGGGAAGGTTTCTCAGAAAGGAGTCTGTCTATATTCACTACTAGCTATGCTACCAGGCCCATCTTAGTCTCTACCACAATATGAGTTTGTTCATTTGCTGTCATTTGGTGCTTTCTTTTACCAAAAGAGTTAGAAAGACTGTTGAAATGGAGGACATAAATTTATGTTGATCTGGGGAGATACTACCTATGTATGAGAGTGTGTATGATAGTACCTATTGTAAAATGTGCTTGGATCTACTCCTTTTCCATCTTCTTACATTGTTATACAGCATATGAATGAAATATATGCTGTTTGAATTCATGGGATAAGCCAATATTTTAATCTTCCACTGAGATTTAATGGAAACATTACACAATTGTCTGTATCTTTAAATGTTTCTGCACACATTTATGAAGTATTCAACACAGGCTGATACTGGAGGCAGGATTCTGAGCCAGATGAACTAAATGCCTATCCAAATCTTTTGATCTTGATATAGATACAAATGAGCAATTGTAAGAAAAGAGCAATTTTTTCCGTCCAGTTTCTGCTAGGAAAGTATAAACATCACGAGTTAAGCCACAGTGATAAATAGTGTTTCTAATTGGCATCCTTGCTGATCGTTTCAGAGAGATAAATGGTCAAAGAAACTGAGCTACCCTCTTGTACCTAGAGATGAATCTTCCAGCACAAGATTAATGTACTTTTGTGGTGATTGTTTTCCAACACTGCTACAGAGAATTGGCTGATACTGCTTACTGTTACAATTCCTTTTAAAATATATCAGTGAAATAAATGTGCAATGGTTAACATTAAGGTAAAAAAAAAGTCTATCATGTTTGTTAATGGAGTACAGCAGCAATTAATTTTATGGCTAATGCATTCGCTATGGGAAGTCTGCGAATGAGGTAATAAGGGTGTGTTACATCAAGCATCCTTATAAGACATCCGTAAAGCTATGGGGTACTTTTCAAGATACTTTGAAAACTAAATTTAACAACAGTGAAATTCAGGTGATACTGCAATGTAAAAATGATGTAAATGTATCTAAACCAGTAAAATGAGGTATATTATCTGCATTATAAGATAGTTGGCCAGCAGATGTAGTTCACAAATTCATAGTATAGAATAGAATAGAATAGAATAGAACAGAACAGAACAGAATAGAATAGAATAGAATAGAATAGAATATTTCCGTTGGAAAGGACCTACAATGATCATCCAGTCCAACTGCCAGACTAATTAATGTACGCTAGCCAAAAGGATCATGAGTATGAAGCAAACATTTTGGACATTTTGTTATAATCCTTACATGATGTTGGTAATAAAAAGTCTTTGAACTTGAATTTTATTTTTTAATGGGCAATCATATAGTATTTTCTACAATAACTTTCAAACTTCTGTATGACTAGGCAAAGCATTGCCCTTATGCTTAGGGCAATGAAAGTTTGCATAGCAAATGGCACGGGTCCTGCTGTTTACCTAGGTCAGCATGTCGTAAATTCAGGTGAGTGGTAGATGCTGCTAAGGGATAACCAGTGTGTACAGGAATGAGGACAGCATCTAATGAACAGTGGATGCAGATGCAGCAGATCGTTGCCTCCATTGTTTTCTTCTGCCTGGCAACACCACTAACTCTGGGTCACCAGAGCTGTCTCCCCTACCCCTCTACTATAGTCTTTGTTTCACAGGAATGATCCACATTCTCACCCTTCTCCCATACTGCCCCACCCTTTTGATAACAAAATTCAGCTGTACCTACACTGCTGGGGAGCCCAAGCCAACTGTTTTCATGAGTGCTAGAAGGACTAATTAAATTAAAATACTTCTGTAGTAGTCAAGACTACACTGGAGGTATTCAAAATAAATTTAAAAAAAAAGTATGGGAAACAGCAGTTAGAAGAAGTTAGAGAATGCTAATTGTTTATAATTTTACCCTGGTGTTGTTTATATTTGTAGTGTATTAAAAGACATAGTAGGATATAAACATCGATTTTGTATTTGCTAGTACCTTAACAAAAAAAAGAAAAGTCATTATCTGACACTAAATCTTCTTATAATCTTTCATGGAATGGAAGGACTCCGTCACATTAAATTCTACTGTAAAGGTACATCTTCTCAGCTCTAGGTATCCATGATCTGTCTAAAAATAAAAACTAAAGATGTGGGAGAACTGAAGTTGATCAGAAGAGCCAGAAGAACAAAATTATATGTTACGAACCCTCTGCACATACACTGATCCACAAATACTTTCCAACTAAATAATTTTTTCAGTAGATTACACTGCACAAGATTCTCCAAGGCCTCCTTTGACTTCAACAAGTTTTAGATCGGTTCCGGTAATGTCATATGTCCTTAAAATCTTGTAGTAGTGG
>WAAD01032202.1:3989-36057 GCA_013389945.1 Fregata magnificens | reverse complement strand
CTGCTATCTATAATCTGATGTACCCATTGTAAACTTTTTGAGGAAAGCATTATCTTTACAAGACTTAGGACAAGTGGACCTTGGTTCATTAGTAATTTTTCCAAGTGTTATTGTAGTAATTAATTATAAATGCCACCATCCATATGAAAATGCCCATTGGAAAGTGAAACAGAATAAACAGTCAAGAAACTAACATAACTTTCTAATATCTAGTTGAGAATTAAACTTCATTCCACAGATCTGAAATGACTGACATATCCTAAAGAGGATATATTTCCCTCTCAGTTCTCTACTGAGGAATTAGTCATTAATTCCTCCAATTAAGATACTTCCTTCTCCCAAAAGGTGAATATTCAAGAGAAGCAGCAGCATCTATTGTCCTCAATGAAGGAGGACAGAATCCTGTTCTAATTTTATCATATTCTGCACTATCTTCCTTTTTTAAAAAAGGAAGAGTGTATGATTATTTGCGAAAATAACCTATTCCATTTTGATGAATGGTATAAAGAACTGCTTTCAGCAACAACAAAACAAATAAATAAGCTCATACTGTACAGTCCAACAAGTGTGCAGCACATAAATACCAGCTCACAATAATTCAGGTAAAAAAAAAAAATGGTGTGTATGTGTAAAAGCAGGAATTCCTGCAGTAAATACCACACATACCAATCTTTTAAAAGGAGTTGGTATGAGTTTCCACAGCATTATTTTTTTCTGTGAACCTGGAATACAAGTGATTACTTTCTAAATAATGGTAAATAGAATATTTTGCCAAACTGGCAAGAAAGTTCACTTTTCTTGAGAGACTCATGAGAATTTTCAAATTAAAATGGGAAATTTCCAAACATACATATTTTTTATCTAGACTCCAACCGCTAATTTCATGTCCCTGTTATTGTCTAGTAAAAAATGTAAAAAAAAAAAAAGGAAAAGCCTACCAAGATTAAAGGTTTACCAATTAATATTTTCTAACCCATCTATAGGATTGATGCCACAAAAACATAAAACACAGAAACTTGCAGGCTGCTGCTTCTGAATAAATTACAAATATTCTGGTCATTCCCAAGGATTTCCATCTAACTTCCCCTGTTCAGGAGGGCAGTCAAATTTGGTAGTAGCAAACACAATTTTTGATTGAGAGTCAAAGGCTAACAAATTGTGACTATATTATAAATAATAGGTGTGAGAACATTCCTAAATCTTCCCTGGGCTTATACTGACACCAGGCAAACATCTTTCTACATCGAGACATTTTTATTGTGTATTCCAGAGACAAACTGGATAATAGTTGTCTTGACCACCGTGATAAATCTCTTACCTTTGTGTTGGCGCATACTTTCCCCTTCTTATAGTCCTTATGGCTGCCTCTTTTATCCAATTTGGCCCACAAGGCTTTGGCTTTCCAGTAATTTAGCTTGGACTTGAGTTTGTGATAGAAAGAACGATAGTCCTTGGGCTTTAGTTCTAGATAATCACAGAGCTCTTGAAAAGCCTTGAGAGTCCCCTTGCAGGTTGAAGCCTGGACAAATCGGTCAAAGAGAACATGAGCCTGGTTCACCTTCTCATTCTTACTTTCCTCCATGCTTCACACTTCGCAGCTGCCCTCGGGGGCAGCTGTTCTCTTCCAGTCTGCCAGATTTCCCAATGTTGCTCTGCTGAGCCACTTTTCACCTCTGGGTTACAAGCATTATTAACCTATAAAATAAAAAGAAGAAAACGTAAGTGAGCTTGCTCTTTTTTTTCCTTTCCGACATTTTGTCTAAGCCTACTGAACTGAGAGCCCAGATTCTCAGTAACTAATAAAGCATCACTCCTAAATAAGTCAACTGATCAATACCCTGAGGAGTCCTGCCCAAGTCGACTGAAGCAGAGCCTTCCAAAGCTCACTGAGCCTCACTGCAGACAGTGGGCCATCTCGCCTCTGTTAAATCACAAAATACTTTACCTGAGCCAGTCCCTAGAAAGTTTTATCAAAATCCATTTCACATGAACAGCAGAGAAGTTACAAGTAAATTGGCAGATGTTATGTGATGTTTGGAAGTAGGCAGAGGTTTTAAAACAAACGATAGACTTACTAATATAGCAGTCACCGCGATAACCAGGTCACCGTGTAATACCACAGCAATAGTTGTGTGCTAGTCTTAAAAACACCAGTACCACAAAGTACTTTAGGAGTTGGGTATTCCACCAGTAAAATAAGTTTTGGTTCCTTCATTCTAAAAGGACATGTGACTTTAGTCAGGATAAATAGAGAAGAGGAAAGAAGATGGCATAGCACAAGTTGACAATCTCTGCCTGAGTCTTTGCAAACACTGCTTATGTACAGTGACATAACAAACCCACTGATGGCTACTGCAATCCTAGAAAGAAGTTAAACCTGCTAATAGCAATCAAATGCTTAAGAAAGATGTCAAGACTGAAAAAATATGCCTATCTGTGTTGCATCAAGCAGTATAAACATTTGCCTTACCTAGAGTCTATGCATATATCCCTGTCGGTAAGTAAGCAGTGTAAGAGTGAAAGGTGGCTGATGCATGATCCTCCTGAGATTCTCATAGTTCCTCTATTCAGTGGTTTTCAACTTCTTTTGACATGCAGGTCCCTATAAAATTTTAGGCGGTAGCTGGGCTCCTCAGCAGATTAAATATGCTAACAGGAGGTTTGCTACTCTTAGTTGCTTTTCTGGGATCCCTCAGAAGCAGCCTGCAGACCTACAGAATTGATTGTTTGGATCACAAATAGATTTTGTTTAAAGAATAGATATTTTCTCTCCCTCTCTTTCTTTTATATGCATATAAATCTCTTTCTTCCTTTTATATATAATACTAAGTACATACATATAATAGATTGCTCTCTAAGAAAGAACAGTTCTCTGTCTTCAGATAGAAGGGCAGCATGGGAACATATGTGGGAACTATGGAAGTGAAAGCATTTCTGAGGTGCTTTTTGTCCTTTGTTTTTTTTGCAAAGGGTATTAAGGTAAAAAAGGAAATACGTGGACTCGGATAAAACCTTTTAGATTCTCACCAGCTCTTTTCCTGCTTCCAGCAGACAGGAAGCCAAGTCAAACATTACAGCTCATGTCTCTTCCTCTCCCATATGACAGCTCTGCAGCAGTTTATTTGGGCACTCTAGCATTTCACCCTAAACATGGTATTTATTGCTTACACTTAGAAATAGCAAAGGAGACCTGGAAACCTTTAGACACAGCCATAAACTGTTTGCTATTAAAAATAAAAATAGAAATAAAATTTCCTACAGAAGCCACAGTACAACAATGGGTTATACCAGAGAATGTGATTCTGACTTTATTAGGACAACTGCCTTAGACGACTCATTACACATGAAGCTGTTTTTCTAACTGGCTGATAGTGATGCCATGTCCATATCAGAACTGCTCACTAAGCAGGACGGAAGTGTTTTCCTTATTTTTAATTGTAACTTCGCTGTTGTGAAGCTGGAAACGTGCTCCAGGCTTGCGCCTTAGGGTAACCACTCCACTACTGCAGAGGTCTAAGACACTGTGCTTTAAGCCTGTGTCTCCTCTTCTGTTCTCAAGAAGAATGTTATAATGAGCTCCAACAAATCACCTCTTAACACTGAAGGAGTAATTTCAGTGCATCTGTGTAATACTTACACAACAAAATACCTACAGACTAAAGCTACATGCCTCATTAATCAGCACAATGTTGCAAGCTGAATACTATCTTGTGTTACATTTCCCCCACCTCTTGCACCTCACTCTACCACCCAAACACTCACTTTACACCAGCGGTCCAGGTGACTGACACTTCCTAAGAAAAGGCAATAGAAGTTATATGACCTAAATTCAGTGGAGTGGCAATTTAAGTCTGTTAGTCCACAGTCCGTTGCTGGTATATCCAGATATATATATCCAGAAACCAACATAGGTTTCGTTTCTTACTCTTCGTTCTATTGTACTCTTTCACCACAGGAGTGAAGCGGCACTGCTCAGAGAGATCCCGAAGTTAAAATCCAACCTACTTTCATGCTAGGAACTTACTGCTTTGTGTTCAAGGTTTGCCAAGCCAGGAGACAAACCTGCAAAAGCAGGTCATTTTACGCAGCGCAACCCGAGCGGCACATTAATATAGCAATTCTGCCGACATCCCATTTCATGCAGGCTGTGAAGTCAGTTATGCCCACAGGTCAAATACGGAGGCTTCAGTCACTGCAATTAGTCACTCCCCAGAACTCTGCATTCTTGATGTAAACACCCAAAGCCCTTGGGAACCCGCAAGCAACATGTCAAAGATCATGGAAATTACAGGAGGCAAAGCAAGGGCAGGCAAGAATTATTTGCCAGGTTTCCAAGGTATTTGTATGCCTTGTTGGCTATTCCACAAGTCTGCAGTATCCTGCATGTTTTGTCTCAAGGCAGCTGATTGCTGACTCAGAAGCTCTGTAAATTCCTTGGCTGGAGTGTTGGGAGCGAAAGACAAAGCCTGTGAAAAAATGCATGCAAGAACAGTGTTCATGTTGCTATTTACAATAATAGCATGAGGTTGTCACTGACTCATGACTGCAAGTACGCTCAGGATCTCGAGCGCCTGCCCAGGACAAAAGAAACCAATGAAAAACAGAGACACAGGCAATGAATAATTCCAGGTGGTGGTTCCTTCCCACAGTCACCACAGATGCAGGAATATGAATATTTTACCAAATGCATATACGAGAAAGAAAGTCCAGTGCCCTACTTCTGTCAAATGCAAGAGATAGGAAGAGATTTTGCAAATTATACACATAATGAATTTGGTTGTACAAATTCAAGTTCCTGCAGAAAGTGTTGCAAATGCAGGGCTCCTATATTCCACACCAATACACCCCCATTATAGGAGTCACCCTCCCTACATTTTCCATCCTGATTTTGTTAAAAGCACTCATTCAACTAATGACTTGAGCCTGGAAAATTAAAATATTATGGGAATGTATCTTCCAGCATTCTTCTCCATTTTTTTCCGGCAGAAACCATTGACTTAATTCCATCTAAATCACAGCTTGTTCTCTCTAGCCTGAAACAGCATTTTGAGTGAATAAAACATTTGCCAAAGTAACTGCCCGGCTCCACTTCAGAGTGCTGACTTTCTCTGAGCACAATATAAATACTTTCTTATATTTTGGTTATTTCACAGCCAGGCAAACACCACAGATGTACCCTTGACAGACAAATCTCTGAGAAGTCAGAGATCAACAAACTGCAGTACTATATGGAACCTGAAAGCAAGTTGGTCCATCAATCATAAAACTACTGATAGCTCCAATAGCCCCAATTTCCATTGATTTAATCCTTTCCCTAAATTTCCAGTTCCTCAGCAACATTCCCTATGCCCTTGTCTCCCTTTCATGGCCCCTCAGCTTCTGCCTGAGCGAGACTCAGTAACACGCTCTGGAAACTCTGAGATTACTGCAGTACCTAGGCAGCCAGTACACACTTGCAACTTGGCTAGCAAAAGCCTAAGCACAGATTATTGTTAAGCTTATGCTGCAGACAGTGGGGACACCTATTTTTGTCTCTCTCCTCCATGCAGCCTCCAGTTTTCTTGTAGGAAATCAATTACCTTTGAGACTTTTATTCCCCTTAAAATCTGGATGAAATTGTTCAAAAGTTATTAAGGATTAACTGAAAAGCAGATGGACAAATGGCTCAATCCCGTAAGCCTCCCTTCTTTAGGAAACCACACTAAAAAAGTCTTTATTCCAACAAATGGAAAAAGCTCTATTTTCACTTCCAGGATTTGATTTATTTTACTTTTAGCTAAAACCAAAGAAATGAACTTTGCTACAATATGCTCATGACTTTCTAAGTGATCATGGGTATCAAAAAGTGCAGGTTTAGGGCAGCGGTAAAACTGTGGAACAGATGGCAAAAAGAGGATAATTTTGACAAGAAAAGCTAAAGCCAGAACTGGCAATTATTTTAGCTCCATATTATGCAGACAAGGAATGGGAAAGCAGGAGGACAAAGGCGTGGTTGCCATTGTTTGCAGCTTCCCTTTTATACCAGATGGAAAAAAGGAATGTCAGCACTGTCCACAGTATGTTTTACGGTGGTATTTAGATCCGCTCCCGTTCATAAAATTCAACACTCAAGCAAATATGCTGACAAAAAGATGTTTGTGTTTTAATATACTTATCAAACCTGATTTGGTGGGCTTCTGTCCACCACATGGGAATGAGTCTTTTGGGTCTCCACCTCTTTCCCATCTACCCCCCCCCCCAAGCTAGGACAAAAGGGGGAGAAAGAGAGATCAAATATAAACTTCGTTGTAAATACAAGAACCCATTCTTAATGAGAAGATCAAAGCACATACACAAAATTTCACAGAATTCTCACATCAAGAAAAAATCTAGTAATGATTTGAAAAGAAATGAAAATTATACCCAAGAACATGGAAACATACAAATACAGAAGTAGTTACAGATAATATTTTGGTTCCCAAATTCGTATCAAGGCATTGAATAAAAACGTGTACGTTGTTCATTACTAACCATTTCTTAAGTGCCACAACATGAGTACTGAAAAGATTAGACCTACAAAATAAAACCTTTTATCTATATGAATTCAAACAACATACTATTCTGCTGCTCTGTCATACACGACTCTTTGATCACAGCAGAGTCCCTACGCTGAAAGAACAGCAACATAAAGAGGCCAAGCAACAGATCATCTCTCTTCTTTGGAAGAAAAAAAAAAAATTATACCAAGGAAGAGGTAGCTGCCCCCTTATAAGATGATACAGGAATAATATGCCATCTGGATAGCTGTCATATTGTAAGACAAGCTTCAAGAAGAACTACTAGCTTAAATGCCTGACACAGCCACATATGAGGGAGACTCCTCATAGCACAAATCTTCACATTGGGCAACCAGTAACCAATACAGTGATCCCTTCTCACCTAGCACCAAGTCATCAGCTGTGTGTTTGGGAAGCTGGGGACATTCTTTACATCTTGGAACCATCACCATGCTCTAAAGAACCACACGGTACTCTACACGCACAGCAAAAGAAAATTTGTTTCTCAAAGAAGTAAATGTGCTTTTATTCCAATGGTAAAAAGTACTACATCCCACTAGAATCAAAACTCTCATGACAAACTTTCTGGACCGTGGCCATTAATGCAGCAAGTCATAGGAGCAACAATTCCCTTTACAGGCCTCCCAAAACCCAATGACATACAACAGCAAAGGCTCCATTTGTTATCTGGGTGGTGAAATCCATGCATCTCCCACAAATCCTCCCGAGAAAACACGAGTTCTCAAAACACGTATCTGCCTGTTTCAATATAGGGAGCCCTCAGTCTACAAGCATTTCCCATAAAGACCATACCCCACACCTGTAGGCAGTCAGACCATGGGCATTTTCTGATGAGCAACACTTATCCACTTCTAAGGTAAGTTTAGAATCACTTCACGCTAGGTGAAGGTGACTTCACTACCAGGCTGAAGCACAGTGAGGCTTCTCACTCCACCACTTACCAGGGCAAGAAGGTTGAATGTCATTCCCTCATCTGAAGTGCTTTGAAGCTGTTCCTGGTGTTACATTTCAACACAGAAACCCATCCTAAAGTTAGTTCCTACCCAGTTTTACAAGCTGGACGTCCCCAGAGTTCTTTAAACACTATCAAATAACCTGAGGAAAGATCCTGTACCCAAAAAAAAGGCCTCTAAGAAATTACTAGAATGACACTTTCACAAAACGTTATTTCTATGACTCCAAATGGGGATAAAACAAATCAGTCACCTTAGCACAGCAAGACATACCAGCTTTTGACGTCATATAGGACATGGATTGATTCATCTTCCTGAGCCAACGTGTTATGCCACAAGAAAAGGGGGTTTTCAGAAAAGCTTTACTGAACATTAGAGAACAAGAGCATTGTTCTGACCCAATTAGAAATTTTGAGCAGAACAAAGACTGGAGGCTACAAACACACCATAATGACCTCTGCAGCCAAGCGAGCCAAGTCCTCTGAGGCCTTCAGGTTCTACCAGCACACCGATCACCCCAAGCCATTCCACGACACAGTGAGAAAACAAATAGAGTCTNAAAAAAAAAAAAAAAAAAGAAGAAGAAATCTCATAAAAGAAATTCTGTGATGAAACTCACATGAACACACTTTTAAAAATTTATATAAGTGAAGGCTTCTGTCAGAACCTGGTACCAAAACACAGACTGCAACGATCACAAAAGTTAATGCAGGAAAGATAATCAACAGGGACAAAGAGACAGATACAACCACGTAATCTGCAAGTGACTAAAGGAAAAAAAAATTACCATTCTTTAAAGAGCACGTAAAATGGTTCATGAGATCTGAAAAGTTAAAAGGTCTAGCATCTAATGTAGTACGTGCTTGCCTTCTATTATGTGCACTTGTCTCCACTTACGTGTTTCAGTTCTCCCTTTTATTATCTGATTCTGCCTTACACAGGTCAAAGATTACTAGTCACGTAGAATCACAGGGTCCAAACTAGGCTGAACTTAGCAAAGCCACATTCATTTGGGTAATTGAGAGAAACACCTTAATATCTCAGAAGCAAACTCAAAGACTGGTCATTTATGCCAGCATTTATTCTAATCAAGGCAGACGGCTGCCTGGACTTTTAACTCCAAGGCTCACTCCTCAGTGGTTTGGTAAATACCACACTCTCACAAAACAAGAACAAATATTGCAGTTACAGACATTAAAAATGTACATGGGAAAGAAAGTTTTATTTGTGCTGCTTCCAACTCTCAGCTGCTATGGGTGTGGAAAAGAGGCAGGCACTTTCTCGAAGGAAGTGGTGGAGAAGGGAGTTGGAAAACAGGACTAAAAGATTCATAATTCCACCCTCCACACACACTCAACTAGCTAAGGCATCACAAACCAAGTACACTGCCCAGAGCAGTTCAAACAGATTATTTAATGGATGCATATCCTGTTTCTGTGGAGGAAGACTGAATATGGAAAGCAGAGGGACTTAAAAATGTAGGAACTTTTTTTCCTAATGCAGATCCTGCAAGACTCTTTTGGGAGCCAAGAAACCAAAGTAAAGACATATCTGAATAAAAGAGCCATAAAGATTTCCCCAACCCACAAACCACTTCATTTAGAGGCTGTTGAACTTTAAAAACAAAACAAACCCCAAGCTTTATTATAGGAAAAGTCCAGGAAGGGTTGGGACCATGCTACAACCCATGGGTGCAACCTCAGCCTTTATAATTGCCAGGTAAAATATACACGCAGAGCTCAAAACACACCTAAGAAATTAGACCTTAAACCCAGATCTCCAGAACTGCCACCTCCTTCCGCCTAACCAGAAAGGTCTAACCAGGTACAGCGTCTCGAGGACTCATCTGCAGATGAGGACCCGCACCTTATTCACTATCTGCCACATGCCTTCACTTGTCACTGTTAATATATCCGGCACTCTATATCCCAGCTATCATATGCCCTGTATTGGGTTTGCATGGCAACATTTTAGTAGCAGGGGGCTACAGGAGTGGCTTCTGTGAGAAGCTCCTAGCAGTCTCCCCCATGTCCGATAGAGCCAATGCCAGCCAGCTCCAAGATGGACCTGCCGCTGGCCAAGGCTGAGCCAATCAGCGACGGTGGTAGTGCCTCTGGGATAACATATTTAAGAAGGGCGAACAAAAAAAACCAGCGCAGTTGCAGCTGCAGAGAGGAGTGAGAGTATGTGAGAGGAACAATTTTGCAGACCCCAAGGTCAGTGAAGGAGGAGTGGGAGGAGGTGCTCCAGGCGCCGGAGCAGAGATTCCCCTGCAGCCTGTGGTGAAGACCATGGTGAGGCAGGCTGTTCCCCTGCAGCCCATGGAGGTCCATGGTGGAGCAGATATCCACCTGCAGCCTGTGGAGGACCCCATGCTGGAGCAGGTGGATGCCCAAAGGAGGCTGTGACCCCATGGAGAGCCCATGCTGGAGCAGGCTCCTGGCAGGACCTGTGGACCCGTGGAGAGAGGAGCCCATGCTGGAGCAGGTTTGCTGGCAAGACCTGTGACCCCGTGGGGGACCCACGCTGGAACAGTCTGTTCCTGGAGGACTGCACCCCGTGGAAAGGACACATGCTGGAGCGGTTCATGAAGAACTGTAGCCTGTGAGAAGGGCCCATGTTGGAGAAGTTTGTGGAGGACTGTCTCCCATGGAAGGGACCCCACGCTGGAGCAGGGGAAGAGTGTGAGGAGTCCTCCCCCTGAGGAGGAAGGAGTGGCAGAAACAGCATGTGATGAACTGACCGCAGCACCCATTCCCCGTCCCCCTGCTCTGTTCAGGGGGAGGAGGTAGAGAATAATCGGGAGTGAAGTTAAGCCCAGGAAGAAGGGAGGGGGGGGGGGAAGGTGTTTTTTAAGATTTTGTTTTATTTTTCATTACCCTATTCTGATTTGATTGTTAATAAATTAAGCTAATTTCCCCAAGTTGAGTCTGTTTTGCCCGTGATGATAACTGCTGAGTGATATCCTCCTATCCTTATCTTGACCCATGAGCCTTTCGTTATATTTTCTCTCCCCTGTCCAGTTGAGGAGGGGGAGTGATAGAGCAGCTTTGGTGGGCACCTGGCATCCAGCCAGGGTCAACCCACCACAGCCCCCACCCATGCATGGCCAACAGACCCAAGCTCCACCAGCAGGCTGACTCCCTCAAGCTTCACTGCTGCCAAAGAAAATCCCACAGTGTGTTTATAACCACTGATGGGTGTACCTTACTCACGTAGCTCAAATCACTACACCTAGCCTTCCTTTCTCCTTAAAAGTTGTGCATGAAAATGTGTGTTGTGTAGTCTCTCTAAATACCTAAAACCAGAAATAGCAACGGCAAGGAACTCGATCTAGGGTAGATGCAGCAGGCTGTTTCTTGATGCTCAGCAGGCTGTTTCTTGATGCTCCGCAGGCCACCACAGGCCTGTATTGTCCTCCCACATTAGTCACCAGATTAGACCATAATATACAATTAAGCAACTTAATTTCATTTTGCAAAGGCAGAGAATTACACACCTCAGCAAGAGCACTACTGACTGAACAGAGCTTGAACAGGACACAAAGCAGGATTTGGAGGGAACCAGAAAGAGACTGGTTTCCATCATGTTTTGAATTTTCTTTTTTTTTTTTTTAATGACTGGCAGATTCAGAATGGAGCTACACCTTGTTTTCATAGAAGAACTTATTTGTCTAGACTCTTAAGGCATGGGGCTTCTAGATAACAGAAAAGATACTGAACGTGTTCAATAGACACAATACTAAATCCCAATTCATTAGATCGCAGGAAGAAAAAACACACACAAACAATAATCCTATAACTTTTACTGCATAAATTCATAAATCACATCATTTAACTGAGGTCTATTTCACAGGTCCCACAAACCTCTTCTATAACCTGTCCCAGGCTGAATTCCTGTAGACATTTTTTTATTCTCAGAGGGGAAAACCACCCAAATCTATCCTAGTTTTTCATCAAAGCACTCTCTTACTGTACTTAAATCTTGGAGTTCTTAATTTGACAGTATCTTAAACTGAGTTTAGTATTAACCCTTGATAAATTTACTCATGTAAATCTTTCCTCTTCTAAAGATAAGAATACCCACCCTTTGCACTCTGGTACGCTCTGTGATCTTTAGTAAGAACAATAATTAAAAAAAGGAAAGCAAAATCCAACCCTTAGCAACTAACAAACTCCACTGTGAGACTGTCAACTGATCAAATCTAGCAGCTTAATGAAAATTCATCTCTATTACACAATCCTGAGTGTCTAATGCTTCCCATCATTCATTTGCCTCATAGGTACAAGGAAAGCTTTTACTAGGAGACAGGAGTATATTGTAAGCAAATAACTGATTTAACATTTTGGCTGAACTGTGACAAACAGGTGGAATAAAGAAGTTATCATGCTACAAAATATACCAAAACCTTGAAAGGTAATCCAGATTATAGGTATAGTATGGTAAAAACGGAACTTGTAACATCAAACTTTCAACTCTGGACATAAATTAATATCAATTGCACATACTGTTACATAGCTTAAAAATAGCAACCAGGCAGTATGTTCCCCACTTGGCTGGACATTTGACTCTCAGTAAATGCTGAAACAGTTTCAATTGGCCAGATAGCGATTCCCCTCCAGCCGCCAAATGCACAGGAGATGCCTCTCTCAGCAACCACCATGCCAAGCTCAATGCCTCGAGCAAATGAAAATCTGTTAGGAAATCAGTTACAGAGGAAAGAGGTGGAGGAGGTTTTGTGATTTACTCTCCTCTCCCTGAGGCTCTGGCAAGCAGTTTCTGAAATAAGATGGCAGTCATCACTTCCAGAGGCAGACATTACTAGTCTGCTCAAATACAGCTGCACTGGTGGGGACATGAAAAGACTTGGTACGAATTAGTCAGAGATTTAATCCAATCTAAGTGTAAAGATGCCATTCAGCAGAATTTGTTCCTAGTAGCAAGCACACATAAAAGCTTCTCTCTTTGCCTTTCATCCTCAAGGACTTTTCTGTCTAGCCTTTTTAATTCCACCCTCCTTCAGATAAAGGCCATTCCTCTGCAAGGATATCTGGGGGTCTGAGGCAGATATCCTTAGCTGAACCTCCCAGCTATCTGGCAGAGAGAGTTGCTCTATGAGAGGGCACGAGCACCCCCTTCACTTAATGCAGGTCTGAGAGCCCTCATCAAAGGGCCTACAATCACTTTTGTGCAATACATCTACACGCATCTGTTTAATAGCCCACTGTTAAAGCTCTTAGTGGTCATGGAAAACTACTACACTGTGAAACAATGAGAAATGTCCAACATGGTTCAACAACCCTGATGCAGTGTTTTGCCACTACGCTGCTTGCACGCTGGAATTCATCTTGTAGGGCATTCCAGGACTTCCACTGGCAGGTGATTCAGTTCTGGACCTTGGGCTCAAACTGAATAATTTCCACAATCCCTTATTTCATAGCACCACCCTCCATCTGATATTTGAGCACTAGGCAGACTGATCCTTTTTCAAAATGCTTTTAATGCAGCAAGGAGAAGGGGCAAGAGAGACTAAAGGTAACTCATGACTTTCTCAGTGATAATACAAACAGGCTGCTGCTAGCTTACCTGAAGGCAGGCAATAACTTCAGAATCAGACTGACAAGTTCTCTTTAAGAAGAAAAAGACTGAAATTAAGAAATACTTCCTTCAACTTCATTCAGCTGCTGCTTTCAGGCTCAGTCAGCCAGCATGGACTGGTAGCACAGCACAGCTCTGTAAACTAGGGATGATCAACATTGATGGCAGAACCTCAGCGTAACGGTAGCCACTTTCCTGGAAATCTATACGGTGCTCTGTGCAGCAGACCACAGCGTTAACTCTAAGTTCCTCTCCAGAGAGAACAACCTGGGGTCTTCAACGTCTGGAAACCACCCTCCCTCCAGTTGCTCACCGGTGTTAAACAATTTAGTATTCATATATTCACCATTAGTTTATGCCAACAGAAGCATATGCTGCAATTAAGGCAGCTTGCTTTTCTCCAATTTGAAGACTGAGAAATAGAAAGAATTTGTTCCTGATTACACTGGAGGCCACCAGTGGAATCTATATGCCTACTCTCTCCACTCCCCTGTCCTTCCCCATACATACACTCCAGAAATTATCACAAGTAGCCTTTTCTGCATGGACCCAAGAGATCTGGCTACCTGTAATGAAACATTTCCTATTCCATGGGGTAGACTAGAAAACTCTTTGACATTTGGATCTTCAAATACTTGGAGTGGCCACAACGAAAAAGCAATGTTTGCTTTTAACCTTTCATTTCGATAACATCCCTGGTTTTCCAGTCATTCTGAAAGCCATATGGCTTATTTCCCTTCCATGGCTGACACCACCATCTGGGCATGCACCTTCTACGGTAACTACCGAATTATGTTCTGTAACTATAGGGGACAACTGGGGAGCGATCATTTGGAAGACTCTCCTGGTTTCTGCTGGGATAGAGTTAATTTTCTTCATAGTAGCTGGTATAGTACTGTGTTTTGGATTTAAGATGAAAATAATGTTGATAACACACTGATGTTTTAGTTGTTGCTGAGCAGTGCTTACACTAAGTCAAGGACTTTTCTGCTTCTTACACTGCTTCCCCCAAGCAGGTAGGCTGGGGTAACACAAAAATTTGGGAGGGGACACAGCCAGAACAGCAGACCCCCACTGACCAAAGGGATATTCCATACCATATGACATCATGCTCAGCATAGAAAGCTGGGGGAAGA
Organism: Fregata magnificens; assembly: GCA_013389945.1. Taxonomy (NCBI): domain Eukaryota; kingdom Metazoa; phylum Chordata; class Aves; order Suliformes; family Fregatidae; genus Fregata; species Fregata magnificens. Next base: position 21,813 of record WAAD01032202.1, on the reverse strand, counting down.
AAAAGGAAGGGGGGGACTTCCAGAGCAATGGTGTTTGTCTTCCCAAGGAATCATCGTGCTTGATGGAGTCCTGCTTTCCTGGAGATGGCTGAACACCTGCCTGCCAATGGGAAGCAGTGAATGAATTCCTTGTTTTGCTTTGCTTACATGCGCAGCTTTTGCTTTACTTAGTAAACTGTCTTTAGTTCAACCCATGAGTTTTCCCACTTTTACTCTTCCGATTCTCCCCCATCCCGCCGGGAGGAGTGAGCGAGCGGCTGTGTGGTGCTTAGTTGACGGCTGGGGTTAAAGCATGACAGTCCTTTTTGGCTCCCAACGTGGGGCACGAAGAGTTCAAGATAACAACAGATTTGATTGGAATGTGCTAGATCAAATTTATAGCTGCTACTGCTGTTTAGCTATGAATTGGCAGGCTCCTGTGCATGCCACAGGGCTTGCTTGCCTCGCTGTATATTAGAGCCTAGTGCTTGTTAGTGGCTCCTTCTTGCTTTTGCTGCTTGCTGTACTGCTTATTATCTTACTCTGCTGTGCCTGGGCACATTTTGATAACAGCAATGCCCATGCGCCTGGGCTGGCAGACAGCCAGGGCATCTCTGCTGTTTCTGTGCTGCTGTACTGGACAGGCTGGAACTCCACTGTGAACTTGAGTTGAAGGGACTGTGACCTATGGATGAGTCCATGTGGGAGCAGGACACCCCAAAGCATCTGTGGCCGTGGATAAGCCCATGCCAGAGCAGGTACATGTCGAAGCATCTGTGGCCATGGTTATGTCTGTGCAGCAGCAGGTATACTTCTGAAGGGATTGTAGCCCAGGGATGAATCCACACTGCAGAAGGTACACCTTGAAGCATCTGTGGCTGTGGATAAGTCCATGCTGCAGCAGGTACACCTTGAAGCATCAGTGGCTGTGCACGAGGTCATGCTGGAGCACCTCAAAGCATGTGGCCAAAGATAAGCCCACAACAGAGCAGGTACTCCCATGGAGGGACTGCAGCCATGGGTAAGGCCATGTTGGAGCAGGTTTACTTCTGAAGGGACCATGGCTGTGGGTAAGACCATGCTGGAGCAGATATATCTCTGAAGGCACTGTGGCCCATGGAGAAGGCCACGGTGGCACAGGTGCACCTCAAAGCGACTGTGGCTGTGGATAAGTCTATGCTGCAGCAGGTATACCCCTGGAGAGACTGTGGCTCATAGATAAGGCTCCACTTGGAGCAGGTACACCCCTAAGGGACTGCAGTCTGTGATTAAGTCCAAGCCGGAGCAGGGGCAAGGGGAGGAGTTCATTGCAATGTTAAATCCGACGGCCTCGTCCAAAGGGACCAGGGTGGAGATTGTAAGGGAAATACCTTTAAATTGTTGTAAGCTGGGATTTGAGTTGTATGTTATGGGAATTACTATAGCAGGAACCCCTTGTTGCTAGCCAGGCTAGGAGCACGGGGAGGAGTTCATTGCAATGTTAAACCCCATAACCTGGCCCAAAGGGAGCAGGGGTGGAGATTGTAATGGATATACCTTTAAATTGTTGTAATCCGTGATTTGAGTTGCATGTTATAGGAATTACTGTAGCAGGAACCACCTGAACCAATGGAGGACAAGCCTTACAAGAAGCAGTACAAGCGCAGCAGCGACCTGACCTGAGCTGGCTTTGGTGCCCAATAAGTCCACACAACACACCACCTCTCCTGTCCTGAGTGACCACCATAACAGATGGAGCCCAAAGTCATGGACTAAATGAACTCAGTGGACATTTTGTGGACATTTTACAGACATTTCACAGGGGTGGTCCATAGACTAAGGGAATTACATCTGTGTATTATATCAAAGGATGGGAAGGGACATGGTGGGTAATGAGAATGTACTGGATAGCGAGAGACCTGAGCATGAAGTAAATGGTATGGAATAAGCAGTGGAGAATGTCCTGGTTTCGTCTGGGATAGAGTTAATTTTCTTCATAGTAGCTGGTATAGTACTGTGTTTTGGATTTAAGATGAAAATAATGTTGATAACACACTGATGTTTTAGTTGTTGCTGAGCAGTGCTTACACTAAGTCAAGGACTTTTCTGCTTCTTACACTGCTTCCCCCAAGCAGGTAGGCTGGGGGTACACAAAAATTTGGGAGGGGACACAGCCAGAACAGCAGACCCCCACTGACCAAAGGGATATTCCACACCGTATGACATCATGCTCAGCATATAAAGCTGGGGGAAGAAAAAGGAAGGGGGGGGACGCTCAGAGTTATGGCATTTTGTCTTCCCAAGTAACCATTACACGCGATGGAGCCCTGCTTTCCTGGAGGTGGCTGAACACCTGCCTGCCAATGGGAAGCAGTGAATGAATTCCTTGTTTTGCTTTGCTTGCACGCGCAGCTTTACTTAGTAAACTGTCTTTAGTTCAACCCATGAGTTTTCTCACTTTTACTCTTCCAATTCTCTCCCTCATCCCACTGGGGGTGAGTGAACAAGCGGCTATGTGGTGCTCAGTTGCCGGCTGGGGTTAAACCATGATGAAGACCAAAAGGCAGACAGAATAATCTGAGGCTGACAGAAATGGGCAATTTCCTGACTGAGATTAGTAACACTTTTTGTCCCATCCCTGTTATGACCTCAGAGGTTTCTTCCTGAACCCAGTTGTTTTTATGATCAATAACTTTCTTTTAATTTCCAGGCCAAGTTTATACCTCTTTGTTCCTGTGATAATACTGACCTACGCATTAGCTTTCCCTCCCTTCCTACATATACTTATAGACAGATGCCACATCCCCTCTTGATCTTCATTATACTAAGGCTTAATCAAGCTCTTCTAGTCTAAGACAGGCACTCTTTTCCTAGGCCTCCCAAGGAGAAGGACTGCATTGTTGGGTTCAGGGTGTGTACGTAATCTTATGATATGACAGACTACAGCTGTACACTGCATTTGGCCAGATGAGTTCTCACAAGAGTTTCATTTGTATCCCATAAGTTCTAGTTCTTTCTACAGAATATCAATATAAAGATCAAGTTAGTCTTAAAGGAGTAGCATCACACTCCTTATCCTTAAAGAACAGGAACAGTAATCTTTCTCCCGAAAACTAGTTCCTTCCCCTTTTAAACACAATTTGGTACTTCCTGTTCCCAAGGAAGATGCTCTGAAGTGCAGTAGTCATCCCAAAGCCAAACCTCACTCATTTTCTCAACTGACCAGCATCAGTAAGTAGCTTTTCATGTACACGTGACGCAAACATGATGCATTCAATAGAATATATGATGCCCCATATACAGCTATCAATGCTTCACAAGCGCATTCATTAGCAGAGAAGTGTCTTGCGTTCACATCTGAGCAAGCTTCTTGTGAGTACAGTAGTGGCTTCAGAATATTGTGCTTCCTAGCAGAGAATCAAAATATCATACATGGGAAACTGACTGACCTAAAGCACTAGAGCAACAGAAGTAGGATGAAACAGAGTAACAGGGCTATCAGAAATCAATCTGATCAAATTGTGAAAGAAACAAATATGATATTTGGATGCAGCAGTCTCTCCAGAAAAAGAGGTGCAATATCAATGCCACTGATAGTAGACTGATAAAGCTTCATGTGGAAGTATATACAGTTCTGCCTCCCATGGGCTGTTAGGCCAGTCAAACTAACAAAGAACTTGTGATCAGCCCTTCCAGTCTCCCCTACTTCTTGACTCATTTCTATCAACATAATAAATCAGGTAGAGCACCTCTGATAGTGGCAGAAGTAAAGACGTGTGCTAGGTTTTAGACTGCAACTCAATGTTTGAAACCAGAGAAATGGGGTTCTAGAGCACTCTCCCATGGGAAAAGCCCAAGACAATTGAAGACTTACTCAGTTTATTAATAGAATACAGTGTTCTGAGACTGAAAAGGAACAGACCACATCCTAGGATTTGCCTCCAAACTAGTCCAGTGCTTTGATATTACTACACATGTGGACACGACAATATATGCACAATTAATATGTCAAGCCAGAATCAAGTAATCTTAATCATGACTACAAACGTATGCAAAGCAAAAAAGCTTCATAAAGGTTCATAATGCTGGGCAAAATTATGAGCTTTCAAGGCCTTTAGCTGCACAAAGATGAATTTTCTGTCAAAGTAGTTGATATTGTAGCCATTTCTGTAACCGCCTGTCCTCTTACTGACGCATGTGTTGTGCGGGGTGAGAAGAAGTGCGAGGGAGGTGACCCTAGTCATTTGAAACTCCATTTACTTGCCAGGATGGATGAAATTTTGCTTCTTCCTCTATTTTAAAGAATCACAGCCTTGAAAGCTGAAGGCAGCAACAGACTTCCAGAATTTTGCCTACGTGTGTAGAGCTGAAAGAAAAAGTGCTGTTAACAGAGTGGTTGTTTGGAAAGGCAGGAAAGAGGTTCATACAATTTCAAGAAAACTGTGCTTTTGGTAGTGTACCAGGGTACAGAAGCAGCATACCAAAAACTGCTGGTACACAATGTTGTTTTCCCCAAAAGCATGGATATGCTATGCAAAGATATGCTTCAGGCAATTTATGCCACATCTGTGTCCCCACAGCTAATATAGGAATGTAAGATGACTACAAGCCATACAGGTATAATCAGTTCACCAAATTACATCAGGGAATTTAAGCGATGAGTACTCTTCTAGTGCTCCGAGCATGTAGTATAGTGCCCAGGAGACCACTATCCCAAAAGAGAAATTATTTCATGTGTCTTTGAATTGCTTTTAAAAATACCTAAAATACACCAACAGTGTAGTTGATTCAGGACTGGTCTAACCTGATCTTGAATGAGCTTGGTTTTCCTTTTTCTATATATGCTATGTAACACTGACTTCATTTCCATTAGTCTCCTGGCTAACTAACTCCTCAGATCTGACAGTAATACAGCCATTAAGCAGATCAGCAGGGTCTCAAGTTTAACAGAAAGATCAGTATTTATACATGTCTATTACTTCAGTCCAGAGTTGTTGGCACATTTACAAACAGCCACAGATTGAGACATACTAGTATCTTAGAGAAACAGAGAACAAAACTGCAGCAAGTTTACAGTATCTAGCTGTAAAGAAATCTGAAGCTATGTCCTTTACAAGCATAATACAGTATTGTTCACTGGATACAAGAGGTGCTCCCTTCTGTAGTTTGGATTGCTACCTGCTAAAGTGCTTCCGAGTGCCGCTATGCCCATTATACGTGCTACCTTTGGAGAAAACAGGCTGCCGGTGTATAGTATGGAGAGTCTCAGAGCTCATCTCTGTATACACTGTGGGGTATAACCCTAAGCTTACTCAACTTTTAGGTATTTCAGTAACAAGACACACTGGAGAGAACACTAGTAGTATCCACACACTTCTCCATGTACTCAACATAGCACTTGCTGCCTCTGTGTGTCCATATCTAAGCATTAGACTCCCATGAAGCTCCACTCCAGGCGACACGGCAGTTCACTTTTATCACAGAGCTATTTATTAGTTATAGCACATTACATTAACACCAGCTTATGTAAGTAAATCAACATCAAGGTAATGCCTAATCAAAATGGCCAACAAGACAGGTACCTTGCTATTAAATACTGTTTTCCCTGGAAGAATTTAAAGCAGTGTAGGGAACCTGTGAGAGAAGTTGACAACACTACAACAGCTACTTGCAGCAAGGCAGATGTGGATGCAAAACATCTGCAAACAAACTCAATCCATTATCTAAGGTGGGTTTGTTTTTCACTTAACTAAACATCACAAATTAAGAAATTGTGAGTTACAGGACCACAGAATCATTAAGGTTGGAAAGGACCTCTGGAGATTGCCTACTCTGATCCCACTGCTCAAAGCAGAGTCAGCTAGAACAGGTTACTCAGGACTGTGCCCAGTCGGGTTTTGAGTATCTCCAAGGATGGAATCACGAGGGATGCTTTAAACCTAACATAATATCCTTTGCAGCAGACAGACTGACATATTTAACCTACAGGCAGATTAATTTTTACGTAACAAAGCAATACAAGAGAGTAGAGATTCTCAAGTCCCAGCACACATCACCCTAAAAGGTAAAGTCAAGAGAGCCAAAAGCAGCAAGTCACTTTTTCCCCTATATTCATGAAACTCATAAGCTCCTCAGATTTCCTCCTCACCTTGAAACAAAATGAAGTGTTTATTCCCAGGCTTCATGGAACATTAAACAAAAGAAAGCTTAACCCATGAAGGTAACACATGAAACTACTCTCTAGCAGATGGGATTGTAGCTGTGAATCCCATTTCACATTCTACTTTCTAAACAAAGGCAACACCTAGCCCAAGGGTTCAACTAAACTGCCTCCTCTCTCCTTGAAAATAGTTCTTACTGGTCAAGTTTGGTGACATCTGAATTTGCAGTAAACAAGCTCTGGAAGAATCAGAATAACATTGAAGAGGACCTCAAGAAATGATCAAGCATCATGTTGGTCCAGATGTTGACACAGAACACGCAAGTTTCTTATGAGCTGCAGTGTGAAAGAGGTACCTAATGACATCAAAAAGGATATTCACACCTAATAGAAGAAAAAAAAAATGCATGCTATATTTTCCAAGGGTAGAGCGTAATTCCTGGCAATGGGGCTACAGGGAATAGTTATGCAGCTGGCAACTGAACCACAAGGTTTTAAATAGATAGTTCAAAGCCAGATATTATTCTCTTATCCTATGCTGTCAGTGTTACAAGGCTGTGAGGAAATGTAATACTGATGTACAGAGGAAGCAAAAATGTTTCACTTTAAAATCAAATTATCTACGTTTGCCTTTACAGAACCACATTCTGGATGACTTGCAATGTGTCAAGACGATTTAAAACACTGGATATCTGTAGAATTCAGTCAAAGACCCATGGTTCAGTTTTAGTGCAATCAAGAGGCTTCAGTTCTTGCAGGGCTCTCATTTTAATTTTGACTTATGAAGTACTCATTAAAATAAGTTTCACCTCTGGGATGAGAAGTTGTTTCTAATGTCAGTTCATGGTAGCTACTTACAAGTACTTGGGAAAACAAGTGATTTTGCTAGGGAAAAAAAAAAGGTCACTTATGAGGGAAGTCAGGTTAAGAAACCAGCAGAGCAGGCTGCCCTACAAACAGCTGATTTAGAAAAAAGCCTTGTTTAGTTAAAATCTATTACACACACACATTGGACTGGAGAACCTCTAGCAGGTCAGCCCTCTCATGCCCAGGGTCCTTCTTCCTTTCCTCATCCCCTAATAGGAGGGTCTGGCAACAGGATTTGAGAAGATTACCAAGTCAAAGCTGGAAGTATGTTCCAGCCAGCAGTCTAAAAGTGAAGTTAATCACCTCAGCACCTTTAAAGGGGTAAGGCCTAGGAAAGATTGAGCAAGACTGCCCATTAACTGGCCTGAAACTAATCGCAAGCCATGTAAATGCCAAGTCGGATCATATGGGCAAGCAAGTCCTGGGCAATGATTATTTGAGGCAACAGATGCTGGGTGATACAGAATGTACTTCTTTACGCTGTTCCACACAGATCATTTCAGCAGTCTCATCACAACACTGAAGTCCTCCAGTTAGAGGTCTGTATTAAAAAGAACTTTTGCTTTAAAAAAAACCAAAGATAATTTTTGTGTGTGTGTATTTAGAAAACAACTATCTCCACTCAAATTCTCTGGCAACCAGGGAAAGCAGCACTAAGCCTTTACAGGGGAAAAAGCACTTGGCTTAGTCTAGACATGAATACCACAAGCACTGAAAAAATGAAACCTTCTCTAATGTCATCAGCACACAGGATCAGTCTCTCCCTTCTCACAGCAGGCAGCCCAGGTAGGGGTGCTAGCCTAAATTCAGCTACCACATTACGATACACTGTCACTGTGCAGACTTGTTCATAAACCTTTGGATTTATGCTGAAACTTGGAAGAAAATATCCCAAGCAACAATTTTTAGCCAAAACTTGCGTTATGGCACAACAATTCAACTCTTTAGGCTAAAGAGGTCAGCTGCTGCTTGTAGAAGTGTTCACTGAGTTTCTTCTGCATTTGATACATATCTAGCCATGCTCCCCTTCACATAAAAAGGAAAGCCAGTCCTACTACAGGGACACGATTTTTAAAAACAAGCTTGTCCTCATTTAAAGAGAGAAATCTGCACATCTACAATTCTGAAATTATCAAATTTTCCAGATTTTTTGTGGTGTTTTCTCTTTAGTGACCTGGCTCCTCAAGTAGTAAATCAAAAGCACATCTCAAAGAGACATAATAGGGCTCTGCAAATTATTAAACACATTTCCGCTCCTACAATCCTTAAAATTCAACTCTTTAAGGACCATCTCAACCACCAACCTTTGAATATGGCATTAAGATTTTGGAAGGAATAGAAATGCCTAATTTAAAAACTTGCTTCCTTACCATTGCTAAGTTCAAATAAATTAATTAATTCAATGCTTCTTTGAGCTCTCCAGTTCATTGTTTAATGAAACAAAAAGGAGTGCAGATTTGTTTAGACTCTATTAAAAACACTAAAAAATTCATCCAAAGAGTTAAACATATCTTGGCATATCTAGTAATACTTTACAGATCATTATGACGCGATGTTCAGTTTTGAGATAAGGTTACCAACAGGGTTTTAGTTGTTTTGAGGTTTGAATCTGGCACAAACAGAATGAGCAGGAAAAGCCACAACTGTTTTTTTTCCTTCTTTCTTTGTTTTTAGATCCTGCAGTGAAGTGGAAACCCTCCTAGAAAGAAGAGCAATTCCTTTCAGTACTATCTCTCCATTTCAGATTGCCAAGAACAGTACAGGGAACAGTTTCTAGGATGAGGACAGAGAAACCTTCCAAAACCAGCTGCTGGTTTTGTAAGTTTAAGGAGACTCTTCTCAGACTATTTCAGTCACCAGTAATTGCACTGGAATGGCACTAGAGATTCCAGAGGGAAAGCTCTGTTATCCATCACCACCAAGTGAGCTACACTGAACTCTCTAAGTGTATCTCAGAATAATCAAATGTTACACTTTTCCTACATTTATAGTACTGCGAGAACAGAACAAGGAATACAGCCTATTAAGCATTTTTAATGTCTTGATACGTTTTCATTCTAAATTTCAAAATTTATTCAGATCACTGAAGTTTACATTTCTTAAAACTGAACATTTTTAATGTAATCTCAGTCAAACATGATAAAGAGAAAATTCAGTACCTGTACCCAAAACAGAAGCGCTAACAGATATTTCTGCCTTTAAAAAGGCCAAAGACAACATGCTTGTTCATCAAAACCAGTTCCTGAATTTTACAACTTTCTCTTCCAGTCCTGTGGTTTCACTGGGTTTTTTAAATCATATCACTCAGTATTATTAAGTACTTAATAATGATACTACAGAAAGGAACACCACCACTTCTGTGGTCGGAAACCTAGCCACACAACCTTCCTGTTAATGTATGACTAGAGGCAATAGCTAACAGTAAATGCATCCAGGATCTCCATGTACACAAATCCATGCTTTGCTTACATCTGTTTATTTAGGATATCTATTTCACACTACCACTGAAAGGTATTTCTTTCCCTTTGCCCCCGATTTTGGAAATAAGAATGAGTTTCAGCTGAAGACCACACTGCCACTACCCTTCCCTAACCAAAGAAACAAGAACAGCCTCTTCAGTCAGGTCAGAGATTTGATCCAACTCGCCACATGGCTGCACAACTATCACAAGAGAAACGGAAGAGGAAAAGAAACACAATGTTTGTGGTGAGATGGGACCCATCCCTTAGGCAACCCAAGATCCCTTAGTGGGATCTTCAGCTGTTTTATGCAAATCATGAACAGGCACCCTATGGATATTCTTACACCTTAGGGAAGAGGCTGTAAGAAATATAATAAATCTCCCTCATTTTTCAAAGTCAGTGAAAGTTGAAAAAAATAATTAAAAAACAACAAGGTCTTGGCAGAGGAAAATATTTATGTCAGTATTTTAAAAAATCCTGCAGTTCCAATCACCTCAGTATGACAACATGTCTGGGAAAAAAGTTCTCTTTTTTTTTTTTTTTTTAGTTGCAGTACCACTAAGTTTAACTGGAAGTTGCATAAGCAAAGCCAAGAACACCCAGCCTGCTTACTGTCAAAGAAAAAATATAAATTATTTGTCTAGATCTTCCCACTGAGTTTAGGCCCTCTGGACGCTTTAAGGAAAAATCTCTTTAAAAATGCAGACATATTTCATCTTGCTTACCCCTTTAAGAAAGGTTCCAATTGCTCTTTTAATATCCCCATATTTAACTTGAGTTTTAAAAACCTGTAGATTTATCACTGTCTTTTTCTTGTGCTCACAGCAGCTGCACACTAAGCAGAATTTCCTTCCAGGATCTTAATTTGACTTTTTAGGGCTACAGCTAACTGGGTCCCAAAAAAATCTGGAGGAACATCAATTAGGGCAATCCAAAGGGCTGCCATTAGGAACTGTGACAAAGCAGTAAAGAAAAGCTCATATCCACATCAGAAGTGCCGTGGAACAGAGTCAAACTGAATGTTTGCTCTATTATCAACTTGGCACACTCAAGGGAAGTTGTGGAAGTCTGTTGTTCAAGTCATTTAAAATTAGACTATTTAAAACATAACAGGAGGAATAAGCCTTAGCTGTCTAGATTATGTTTCATATAATTTTGCAAGAAAATTAGACAAATACCCAGTTTTATTTTTGTACAAGAGCAATAAGCTTGTGGGATGTAAATTACCATAACGTTTGATCCTTAAGGGTTTACACAGAACATTGGAACTGCAATATTGTCCACACGATCCATTAATGTTCTCAGAGCTCTTGAGTAGTTGGGTGCCTGACAAAATATATTTGTCACACTGAGTTCACAGGTCAGCACAAACACCTGAGACTTCCCCTGAGTGTCCCAAGACATTCCCCCTCAAGCCCTTGTACACACAGCTATAGAGCATGACAGAAGACAATCTTTATCCTGTTTCTTTGGGAACCTTGACACGGGGAACATACAGTATCTGTGCCAACTGACAGACATGTTTTCATGCAGGATTTTCAGAAGGAGAGGTAAAGGTAAGCACAGGAAAAAAAAAGAGCAAGCATACAAAGGAGGCTTACTTTCACAGGCTCTCTCTGGCAGCGTACATTACATTGGGTGAAAAGTTCCTGAATGAACAGAATTGCTTTTCTAGGTTATAATCAGAAACCTAGTACTGCTTAAGTTATTTTATTGCAAGAGCTGTCCACCGACCATGCATTCAAAAGTCAGAAGATGCTGAAATCAAGGCCGTATCACACTACCCATTATGATCTGGTCTAATTGCACTAGTACATCAAACAGGTCTCCTACCTCTGCCACTACTTCCATCACTCAAAACCAGGAACCACAATTCAATCTAGTCATGGCAACAAGCAGAAATTCTCACGCGAACACCACAAGTTTACCACAGTCACAATTCTGGGTTTTTTTAATTCTATTTCAAGTCTTCTTTTGGCAGCCAAATGCAGCAGTCCATGAAAATAGCTGTCCTGCCCATATCTACCACTAAATCCCAGGAGCTGTGAAGCATTAATACATCTCACCTTAAGTCCGTGAGACCTGGCCACAGCTTTAGGCTCTGGCTCATGGTCTATTTTAAGTGTCATCATCTGAACCTCTGAGAATTCAGAGCAACAGTTCACATGCTTAGATACTTTATTCATGCTAGAGAGTTTCTCTCAACAAAAGAAAAACTTGTGAGCTACCGATATGGCTCTGACAGGTCAAAAAAAAAAAAAAAATCTTATTTCCATAAATTACTTTTATTCAGCTTGAAAACCTATCTGATTTACCGTCTTCAGCCAGCAAGATTCTCAAAAAGCAGAGCTCCAGAGCATGCCTACTCTCCTGGAGTATGTTTTGTTCACGAAAATGTAAACCATCTGTGATGTTCTGTCTTTCATGGGGTGAAGTTGTACCACAAAGCAGCTAAAGATAGCACAATGATTATATGTTTGCAAGGAAGCAGCTAATTAAGCTTTGCCTAAGCAGGCAGAAAGCAACCACAGCTTCAACAACTACAATTCCTCCAACAGTTTTTCATCTTTCTTTCCAGAGCCAAAACACATGACCCTCCAGATCCTCTAAAGGGTTATGACTCAGCTAGACAACGCAGGTTAGATCCTATTTTTTCAAATCAGCAGGGATTTTCACGTGGCATGATTAAATCCAAGTTACATGGGTAACAAGTGCACCCAAGATCCGGAAGGGAGATGTTTTACAGAGGTTTTAGGAAGACAAGTTCAGGTGGAAACAAGCCTGCGGCCAGGAAAGCACATACTGTCCTCACTGTAAAATCTACTTACTCTTCTTCAAAGCAGCAAGATGAGAGATTACTGAAAAAGTGCTGGACAAGATAAAGCAATGACTAAATTCAGTTAGTGCTTGGCCTCAAGTCTCTACCCATTCCCAGTCCCTGCCTAATACCCACGTCTTGCCAGCCCGCCATCATTTTAAAGGAGAGCTACTGCAGCCTCCACAAAGCCTTCATTATGAAGAGGTCTGTCTGACTGCAACACAAAATTTCTCCAGTTCCATGCACCTCTTGAATTCTCAACTGAGGCTGCCGTCACTTATGTGGTGCAGCAAAGCAAGCTGCTCCAGCATTTTTGCTCCCTTACTTCACTATTCCTCTAGAACGAGAGCACATATCCCGCTGGCTAAACTCCTGCTTTTCAATTTTGCACTCCAGGGAAATTGATGTGTTTCAATTATGCACACTTACATCACCACCTACAAATCAAGGCAGGACAGACAGAGTTCAGTTCATCCATTAAACTATGCACTCTTTGGCAGATAATGAAAGAGGTGCAGGTGTAAAGCAGGAATCTATCATCCGTGATTTTAAAGGGCCAGGGTTGATCAAGAGAAACAGCATGCAAGTATAGTAGAAGTGAGGCACAAGACTCTCACCTGAAGTTCTTAGAGGATATACAGGCATTTTAGTGAAAACTAAATACTATCACTTTTTTTTTCTCCCTGTCACACACACACAGGGTGTGGGGCAGACAGAACCCTGGTGATGTGGCAGTTGGTTTTCTCCTCTCTCCCCAGAGTACCTTTTATGTCAGGAGCATGTTTCAGAGTATACATTGATTTCAGTCAAAGAAAATATCCTCAACTGTCATAAACTTTAAAAAAACGGATTTCTGACCACAATGTGGCAAGATTGGGGTAGAAAGGGAGAAGAGGAAAAAGCAAATTTGTTTTCAGACCTATTTTAAGTTCGCATCTCCAGGCAGAACAGCTTTTAGCATTGCTATCCTCACTAAGAAGCTTCTGGGCAAGTTGCTTTAATTTGTTGGTTTTTCCCTAAGGAACAACTAGGTTTGCATGAATAGAGCTGTCTAGCTTGGCTTAGAGCATGCATGTAGGGGGAGGTGGAAAAAGAGATGAGTGGGCTAGAGGAGAAAACAAGAAAATTACACTGCAAATACTGTTTACAAATGCTGCACCACACTAAGACAATCTCCTGTGGTGGGCTGACCCTGGCTGGATGCCAGGTGCCCACCAAAGCTGCTCTATCACTCCCCCTCCTCAACTGGACAGGGGAGAGAAAATATAACGAAAGGCTCATGGGTCAAGATAAGGATAGGAGGATATCACTCAGCAGTTATCATCACGGGCAAAACAGACTCAACTTGGGGAAATTAGCTTAATTTATTAACAATCAAATCAGAATAGGGTAATGAAAAATAAAACAAAATCTTAAAAAACACCTTCCCCCCCCCCCTCCCTTCTTCCTGGGCTTAACTTCACTCCCGATTATTCTCTACCTCCTCCCCCTGAACAGAGCAGGGGGACGGGGAATGGGTGCTGCGGTCAGTTCATCACATGCTGTTTCTGCCACTCCTTCCTCCTCAGGGGGAGGACTCCTCACACTCTTCCCCTGCTCCAGCGTGGGGTCCCTTCCATGGGAGACAGTCCTCCACAAACTTCTCCAACATGGGCCCTTCTCACAGGCTACAGTTCTTCATGAACCGCTCCAGCATGTGTCCTTTCCACGGGGTGCAGTCCTCCAGGAACAGACTGTTCCAGCGTGGGTCCCCCACGGGGTCACAGGTCTTGCCAGCAAACCTGCTCCAGCATGGGCTCCTCTCTCCACGGGTCCACAGGTCCTGCCAGGAGCCTGCTCCAGCATGGGCTCTCCATGGGGTCACAGCCTCCTTTGGGCATCCACCTGCTCCAGCATGGGGTCCTCCACAGGCTGCAGGTGGATATCTGCTCCACCATGGACCTCCATGGGCTGCAGGGGAACAGCCTGCCTCACCATGGTCTTCACCACAGGCTGCAGGGGAATCTCTGCTCCAGCACCTGCAGCACCTCCTTCTTCACTGACCTTGGTGTCTGCAGGGTTGTTGCTCTCACATACTCTCACTCCTCTCTCTGGCTGCAATTGCACAGGGTTTTTTCCCCGCTTTTTAAATATGTTATCCCAGAGGCACTACCACCATCACTGATTGGCTCAGCCTTGGCCAACAGCGGGTCCATCTTGGAGCTGGCTGGCATTGGCTCTATCAGACATGGGAGAAGCTTCTAGGAGCTTCTCACAGAAGCCACCCCTGTAGCCCCCTGCTACTAAAATGTTGCCACGCAAACCCAAGACATCTCCTCAGCTGCTCAGGCAAATTATTAAATTAAACCCCAAACAATGGCAACAGAGGTGGAAAAAAGCATGGTACCGCCTTCATCCTTCACCCCGAGGGCAGGCAGAAGGGCAAGGATGTTCCACGCAAAGCTCCTAAGAGGACAGAGGAAGTCTTTAGTTTTCCCCAGGAATTAAGCACTTGGCTGCCGACTCCAATGAAGGAAAGTCAGCTTCAATCTCACCACAGCAGAACAGCACCTCTGATTAACAGTATATAGAAGAAAAGCTAAGCAGGACTCTGAAAAGGCTACTGGAACCAAAAAAGTGTTAATTTGGTACACAGAAAAAGGTGACTGGAAGTCAAAAGGAACTCAAGGACTGCTTATTCTGACCATGAAAGCACAGCTCTACTGGTGCCTAGCCTACCCAGCAATGTTATCATTATGGGTTTCTATTTTTATCTGGACAGTGAAAATGTAGATGATGTAGTTAGAAGCTTCTCAGTGCTCTACTGACTAGTTTTTCTTATTTGAAGTTCAGGAAGAAATGTATAAACACTCCATATATCAGCTGTACAAGCATGAGTGGTCAATGCTTGTTACTCCCTGTATGCCTACTTAATTTCTTAGGATAATCATTGACACCTGCTTAATTCTTTGACTCTAAAGTTATTTGCAAGTACCATTTATGGTAGTTTTGCAGAAACTCATGCCTTAAGAGCCTGACAGATTGCCAGCTCACTTCATTAAAAAACCTCCCGTGGTAACAGCTTGCTTCCACTGCTGACCACGGCTGTGTTTGAACTGATGACCCTAAACTGAAGTGCTCCACATGTCAACTATCAGCTCTGCCAAATCAGCTTGTAACCCGTGAATACAGGGAATTCTTAAAATGGAGCCTTCTCTAACTGTGGCAGCTGTTATTCCCCTAGAAAAACAGAAAACCTAGTAACTATGCTTTTACAGTCATCTTTAAGCCTCTAGAAGAGACTCTTCTTTCTTCATCTTGACACGCCTTTCCTCCTCTTGAATATTCAGAATTTTCTATTACCCCAGCACATTTTAGAATACATTCCCTAATCCCCTTGTTGACTGACAACTTCTCTTAAGATTTTATCTGCAGCCTCTTGGGATTTCTTACATGGTCAAACTCTGGTCTTCAAATAGCCTGTAAAGTGAGGAATGAACAATAAGGGGCTCTTAGCGTTGGGCAAGTCTTGGAAAGGACTACAAAATTTCTTGTCATCATACTACAGACCACCTGCCAAACAGTAACAAAGAAAAAAAAAAATACTAAAAAGACTAAAAAGACCGCTTTCAGTCTCAGTTACCACCCTGAAATGCAAAGGAACAGGCAACCCCACAGAGCACATAGCCTCCACCCTTGCTACAGCAACACAGTCTGCCCACCAGCCATTTATCAAAACCCCACAGCCACGTGAACTGGAAGGCACTCCTCTTCAGACTCTTGCCAGCTGTCTCAGCTCAGGTTAATACCAAAACCCCAGTTTGTTACAGACAGAACCTGTGACAAGCTTCATTACACTGAGAACGTGACTAAAAACATGCCATCTGAACCCCTCATCAACTTAATACTTCTGTTAGGTCTAAAGCAGCAGAATATTAGAAGTCCACTAATGGTTACTGCTTTCACTAGCCTTTTTAATAATTTTTCCATAGAAGCATCTCTGTGATTTCTCCCTCACCAGCTTCAAGCACAGGGATGCACAGCTGCCTCACTGTTTTCTGAAGATGGCATGGGGAGAGAAATTAAGGACAATTTAAAAAAAAAACAAACCCCAAGAATCCAAAAGGTTCTGCCACCATAACACCAAGAGCACCCAAGCATCAGCCAGTTTGTGCACTCTGCTGTTCTCCAGGCTAAGTTTTTTGCCACAGTATCTGGTCACATGCTGAGCTCTACAAATGCATATGGTAAAGGCAGTCCTTTCCCTGGGAGTGCCAAACACAACAGGACCTGTATCCATGACAGGGTTCCCAGAGGTTACCACAACAAAAGCTTTCTCTTCTGCTGGTGCACCTTAGATACATAGAGATGGTAAGCCTTGGGTGTTATAAAAAGGGGAAGCTACAATTAGCTTCATTCTTCTGTATTAAAGCTCAAGGTGAATCATATTGCACCTTTTTTAATGCTCTGATGAGAGGCCTCTCCAAGCAGTATTCACACATGGACCGGCTCTCTCCAAAGCTGCTGTGCTACAAACCTTGAATTCACTCTCTCCAGAGTTGATGTGTTACTAACCTTGACAGAACAAAATAAAGCGAGGTAAACAAGCAAGCCTTTCAAGTCTAATTTCTGAAGCCATTTAGACACTGAAAACAAAACTGTTTGATCAGAGTACAGAAACAAGCAGACAGGAATGACTTGGTCCTTTAAAGATTCTGAAGGGAGAAGGAAAACGCTTGCAGCACAACCAGATTTGTTTCACTACTGCTGCCTCAAGGACCTAAAGATGACTAGCACATGAGTATGTCTCAATTTGTAGTACCTTACAAGCCCTTTTGAACAATACTTGACCCAGAAAAAAAAAAAAAAGGCATAAAGGGACAGGGGAGAAACTACATGAATATTTATGCTCTTTAAGAACAATAATATTTTTGTTGAAATATGTAACATGTAAACTGTTTACTAAGGGTCAGATTTTAAGTATTCCATCATTCAGCCAAAATTTCTTGTTTATAAATTATTACATGAATCCCAATCTTTAAAAAACCTGTCAGCCTCCTGCTGAAAATAAGCAAAATATTAGTCCTTGAAAATCTCACACAAGCAGTAAGTATTTTTAGACTAAAGGATACTAAGTGAAGGTTATGAGGAGAGCAATGTCATTTACAAGTAAGCTCTCTGGAGCAGGAAACATCTGAATTTGGGTCTGTTGCTGTTCAAAACAAGTTATCTGGCACTTCTAGCCAAAGGCATATTTTACACACACAAAGTGCTGGTTTCTAGAAACAAAATACATCTGCCACTCTTGAGGACCAGCGATAGGCACTGAGCCTCCAGAATAAAAGACAATGACAGAAGACAGACCCTCCCCCTACCCAATTTGAAGTTCAGGACAATTTGGGTGCTTAGAAGACAGAAAGGGAAGGGAGGCTACACAGAAAGTGAGAGGGAGCAAAAGGAGGGATGGCTCCTTTCCAGCGACAGACAGATACAGCCACAATTTCAATTCATGTAATGCAACCATGGAGATCACGTGAGCTCATCGTATATACCCCTCAGCACAGACTGGTGGGACCAGAG
>WAAD01032197.1:561112-589269 GCA_013389945.1 Fregata magnificens | reverse complement strand
GCACATGGAAAATAAGGAGGTGCTTGGTGACAGCCCACATGGCTTCACTAAGGGAAAATCATGCCTGACAAATCCGGTGACCTTCTACGATGGAGTTACAGCATTGATGGATGAGGGAAGACCAACTGACATCGTCTAGCTGAACTTGTGCAAAGCATTTGACACTGTCCTGCACGGCATCCTTGTCTATAAATTGGAGAGACATGGATTTGATGATGGACCACTTGGTGGATAAGGAATTGGCTGAATGGTCACACTCAAAGAGTTGTGGTCAATGGCTCCATGTCCAAGCAGAGACTAGTGACAAGTGATGTTCCTCCAGGGTTAGTATTGGGACGAGCGCTGTTTAACATCTTTATCAGCAACATGGACAATGGGATTGAGTGCACCCTCAGCAAGTTTGCTGACAACACCAAGCTGAGTGGTACAGTCGACACGCTGGAGGGAAGGGATGCCATCCAGAGGCTTGAGAGGTGGGGCCGTGCGAACCTCATGAAGTTCAACAAGGGCAAGTGCAAGGTCCTGCACATGGGTTGGGGCAATCCCAAGCACAAATACAGGCTGGGTGGAGAATGGATTGAGAGCAGCCCTGAGGAGAAGGACTTCGGGGTGTTGGTTGATGAGAAGCTCAACATGAGCCAGCAATGTGCGCTCGCAGCCCAGAAAGCCAACCGATTCCTGGGCTGCATCAAAAGAAGCATGACCAGCAGGTTGAGGCAGGTGATTCTCCCCCTCTAGTCCACTCTAGTGACACCCCACCTGGAGTACTGCGTTCAGCTCTGGGACCCCCAACATAAGAAGGACATGGACCTGTTGGAACGAGTCCAGAGGAGGACCACAAAGATGATCAGATGGCTGGAGCACCTCTCCTATGAAGACAGGCTGAGAGAGTTGGGGTTGTTCAGCCTGGAGAAGAGAAGGCTCCAGGGAGACCTTACAGCCGCCTTCCAGTACCTGAAGGGGGCCTACAAGAAAGCTGGAGAGGGACGTTTTACAAGGGCATGTAATGATAGGACAAGGTGTAATGGCTTTAAACTGAAAGAGGGTAGATTTAGATTAGATATTAGGAAGAAATCCTTCACTATAAGGGTGGTGAGGCACTGGAACAGGTTGCCCAGAGAAGTTGTGGATGCCCCATCCCTGGAAGTGTTCAAGGCCAGGTTGGATGGGGCTTTGAGTGGAAGGTGTCCCTGGCCATGGCAGGGGGGTTGGAACTAGATGATCTTTAAAGTCCCTTCCAACCCAAACCACACAGCCGCTCACTCACTCCCCCGCCCCCGCAGTGGGATGGGGGAGAGAATCGGAAGGGCAAAAGCAAGAAAACTCGTGGGTTGAGATAAGAACAGTTTAATAACTAAAGTAAAATAATAGAAATAATAATAATGATAGTATTGATAATAATAATAATATTGTAATGAAAAGGAAAACAACAAGAGAGAGAGAGAGAAAGAAAACAAAACAAAACACAAAAAACCCCAGGTGATACATCCGCTCACCACCCGCCGACCAACGCCCAGCCAGTCCCCAAGCAGTGATTCCCCCGGCCAGCTCCCGACCATTAATATACTGAGCATGACATTATATAGTATGGAATAGCCCTTTGGCCAGTTTGGATCAACAATTTTAGCTGTGTCCCCTCCCCTTCCAGCTTCTTGTGCACCTGGTTGAGCATGGGAGGCTAGAAAAGTCCTTGACTAGTGTAAGCACTACTTAGCAACAACTAAAACATCTCTGCATTATTTATCAACACTGTTTTCAGCACAATTCCAAAACATAGCCCCATACTAGCTACTATAAAGAGAATTAACTCTATCCCAGCCAAAACCAGCACAATGATTCTATGAATCTCTGACTATTCTCATTTAAAGATTCTCAGCTTTCAAAAAGATCAGGATAGTCACACATTTATGGATTTATTTTCAGTTAAGAAACAACATTAATTAAACCTGCTTGCTGAAGACGCAACCCTGCCCCTCCATCCCGAGGTGTGAGTGGGCCCAAAGCCAGATCTGTTACTTCTCACATTTGAATAGTATTTTTCACATCCCGCAGAGCAGATGCACGTGTTCCTTGCAGGGAAGGGAGGCTATGCATGCCAGCTCCGACAGGGCTGCAGCCAATGCACACATGCTTATGCTGCCATAGGCACTAGCACATCTTTCCTGAGGGGCAAGGGAGCAACGCTGGCTGCTCCCACCCAGCCCACAGAGCTGCCGAGACACTGGGAGCAATGCAGGGCCAGCAGAGCAGGGGACTCAGGGAGTGTCCCAGCTCCCCATGGTTCACAGGGTCTACTTACCCCAGCAGGGTAATGGCAAAATGTGTGGCCACCTGAAACTCAAGTGGTCCAGCAGTGCCCACATGGACGTGCTGAAACAGAAGTCCTAGCTAAATAACTAACCGTATTTTTCTTTACCTAGAAGCATAAATTATGAGCCCCCAAGGAAGCTTGTCTATACAACCAAAGATATGTAATAACTGCTGACAGTCTCACATGATGTATAGCTTTATTTTGACATCTAAAGGATTATTTTCAATTATTTCTTCCTGGACAATTATGCTTATTCTAGCCCCATAATGCATTGTGTCAGTCATCTCTGGACATAAAACACTTTAATAGTGTACAGTAAGCTTTTTCCTTCCACACAAAATATCTTTGGACCCATAATTACTTTTCATAAAACCTCAGTACCATAATTTAGCAGCCCCTTTCATAATGTTAGGTCTGCATTTGTACAAAATAAAAAAAGCTGTATATATGCTTTATCTCTAAAGCTTTAATTTATTTCTTGTCTATACAAAGTGTCAAAAGTTTGGTCAAAGTGGTGTGTTACAAGGCAAGAAATAAGCTAGTATAACACCTTGACAAGGCCATTCCACAACTGGCAGCAATACAGGATTAGTTTGGGTTTGAAATTAGTTAACTTTACCACATAACTTTGCTAGTAGTGGATCAATAATCTCCTGGCCATTTATTATCCCACTTACTTCCAACCCCAAACTATTTCACGTCATTTTAGAGGAGGACAACCCACTGGCTAGGGCTGTGCCAGAGTTTTCTGCTCTGCTGCAGATTCCTTTTATAAACTCCAGCAAATCACCAGGTGCCTCCAGAACTGGGATAACAACACTGGGTTTGTAAAGGCAGCTATAGCAAGGACTGTAGCAGGCTCAGGTACCTCGGTAGGGTTCCTACATAGCAGATGAAGCAGCAAAACTCAAGGCAAAGCCATACAGATGGGGAAGTAGACTTTTATTTTCAAAGAAACAGATTTCCCTCCCTCATACCCACTCTCTCAAACTTTTCTCATTCTTCTATGGTTATGAGCACTGAGATGTGTGCATCCAAGTAACCTGTCCAGGATGACTTATGGTGACACAGAGGATGAGAGACACCAGCTAACAAGTCCTCATCCAGTCTTCTGGGTTCAGCCTGAGTAGTGATGAGATGCACGAGCTTTGGATCCTTCACAATCTCTCTTGCCAAAGAAGGCTCATGTCCGGCACGAGTTGTTTTGCACCAGTGTGGCTCCATGTCTGTCATGAGGTCTGCGATCTTGGAGCAATCATCACTGCTTCCAACACTTGCCCTTGCTTTTATTTACATCTGCCTTCTATTTCGTCTTGCTTTTCTCAGTCTTTTGGTTTACAATGTATACACCATTATTTTAAATACTACTTCGACATTTATTCTGCTGCCTTTACACATGCAGAGTCTTGTTCACACTCTGTATACCGATAGATTTGATTTACAAATTTCTACACCTAAGAATGTACTAGCAGCAGTAAGGGTCTCACCTTAACATGTAGGGCAAGAGCATGTTCTCACCCAAATGCCATCTTTCGTAGCTTTCAGGTACAGGAACTGGAGATCCAGGATATGGAAACCATTCATTGTAAGAACAAGCAAAGCCATATAGGTACATTGGAATGAGTTTGTGATATATCGCTCTATCCATCACCTCAAAGGCACAATTTTCATTGAAGCCATGACTCACACTGCTGAATAGGGGCTAAATCAGAGACACGAGCCCAGATTTTCTACCAACAGATGGAATTTCATAGGAACACGTCACACTGGAATTATTGGTTGCACAGGGACCGTGAGTGTTCAAAAGCAACTTTCAAAGCTTGTGGTTAAGGACTTAGAACAAGCGTGGCTTAGCTGATCGTGATTCTGTTCATTTATTGACCCTAGATGATACTTTTGGGTGCTTGGAAAAAAATAATTCTCCTGGTACTCAGCACACCAAGGCTAGAATTAGGATCCTAAGTTTGTATGATCACTTTTGAACATTTCAAAGGCAATTCATATGTAAGAAAAATGCTTCTTACTGTTTTAACGAGTGTTACTAAGTAGCTCAGTCTCCCTTTCTCCACAATTCTCAGTTAGTCTCATGCACATTTGTAATAGGATTCGAGATCATTAACCTGTAAATCATTGGTTCAAATCTTGAGCAGGTCATTAGTGACTAGAAGGCATTAGTATCTAATGACTGGTTTCATTCCAGTGGACAAATAGTCACCGCCACAGCTGGCATTAGTAAATTATTTCAGTAGAGACCTAGGAAATGTACCAGGTCCAGATTTTGCTTCTGCCAATCTGATATCCCAGCCAGTGTCCCTATTAAGCTTTGAAATTAATTTTTCTTTTTTCAGTGTTTTCAAGAGCAGCTCTTGGAACGTTGTTGGGAAATGACAGAACAGTCTGAAAAAAAAGCATCTTTTAATGTCTGAATCGAGTTTTCTAGAGATTTCTGTCTTGTAACTCGATCACTGTAGTCTGAAAAAAATCCAAAAGAACAAGAAATGCATTTCCCACAGCTGGGACATTTTGTAATGTTTCTCTATCTCCTGTGTGTATTTCTCTTCTTGATCAACATCTGCAAATCCCAGTGGTCTCTGCTAACATGCAGAACCACTCTGCAGTGCACTTACAGCAAGCCTCATCCATCCCACAGCAAGCCTGTGATGATGGAACCCAAGGGCTGGAAGGACTCTTGTATGCCACAGAGGTCAGACCCTTCCAACCCACAATAGCCCAACAACATCCATGTCACAAGCATTGCCAACACATAACACTTCCAACAGCCTCTAGCAAACTTGAATTGGAAGTCAGGACAGATTACTGAGAAAAAATACACTATTATTGCTCAGTTTCTTCTAATTTAAGCATTCGCTACTGGGAACACAGCACTGAGTTAGAAGGACCTTTGGTCAAACACAATATACATTTTCTTAAGCAAGTCCAGAACTACAAAGACCAAAAATCACAAAAGGTGCAATATGTCATAGGAGGAAAGCAGGAGAAATTAAGGCTATCATGAACGCCCAAAGCACTAATAAGAGGTTTTTTTAAAATGAAAACAGGCAGTAGACCCCAGGTGCCAGATCTTTATAGGCTGCCATCTGACTACACAGGTAGCAGCCTTGTACAGCCACTCTCATGTATTTACAATAAGTTATTATATGAGTCAGAAGCCACATACTGACCTTTGCAGTCCATTAATTTTATTTTTTCCTCCTGTTCAATTAGTGCAAGACCTTGAGTCATTGTGGGTAACCCCAGGAGAATTGTAATTAAGAATTAATATAAAGCCAACGTGTGGTGCAAAGCTCTGAAGTACTTTTGTCACCACGTGTTTATGGTAATGAAACCGTGATGAAGATTTTATCGCTGAGTAAAACACTTTTGAATGTACAGTCACTGACCTGCAAACTGTTCACATGGCGAATGTATTAGGACATTTGCCTAAAGATCTCTCTCACAGCTGAGAAATAAGCCAGGCTGGGTTTGAATAGAATTTAACAAACTGACCACCACCTACAAGTGTTGCAAATTGCAAATCCTCACACCTCCCACTGCAAACAAGGCTTAGGTATTCAGTATGTAAAATCCAATTAATAAATAGTTTTAGGGTGTGTGTGCTTTAAGCTACTACCTGTCAAAAGCAGTAAATCAGGTCCTCATTTCTTCCGCGCTTATAACATCGGTCTGGATTAGCACACACTGAAAATACCACTCCAGCAAGGACTAACTGTAGAAGTAACCAGACGAACTGAAGCAGTATTTGCATTTCTTCTTCTTCCCTGTCAGGCCGACAACCACATCTTCAAAATCCGTGCTGGTGCAGAACCATGTCATGCAGCAATGCACCCAGAGAGAGGAAATATTTTAGTGTGGGCTCCATCCTGAAAGCCCTCAGCACACTCAGCTGTGAAGATGCATAGTCAAGTCTCAGTACTTTCTGTGGAAAGGTTAAAAACATCCAATAGAATAAAAAGGAAATCAGTTGGTTGTTTATTATTTATCATAAGTTTGCTCCGCTCACATTACAAAAAGGCAGATGGAGAAAAGAGAGCCAGCATAGAGTCGAAGATGTGTTCCCTCTCCTCCCCGTCGGGTATCCCCCCAAAGCATGAATGACTTTGTGTTGCTTGTGGGATTTGTCGGCTGTCCTTGCAACCCTCCTGCCTCCGTGGAGGGCAAGAACAGGTTCAGGAAGGCCACATGTCCACCGCACAATGTGCCATGAACCTACAGACCAGCCAAAGCTCCTTCCTGGACCTGCACTCTTACCTGGCTTTGCTCCCTGATGTCCTGGGCTCTGCCTGTGCCAGGCTCAGGCTTCGTGGGGCAATATTGCTCTGAACCTGACAGAATTAGGCCCTGGAGGACATAAAAGGTAGAAACAGTTCCTGTCCGTATTTTACCTCACCTGCATAAAAATAGATCACTCCAGTTTCCAAAGCAAGCAGTTAATCTTCATAAGCATAACCTATATTTTCTGAAGGAGGAGAGGAAGAAAGAATACTCTCTGCAAGTTTGTTATGTCTGACATATTTTTCCTAAGCTGCCTGATTGCATTAATAAGGCATAAGAAGACATGTATATTAACAATCCTGCATTTAAAACTTATTTTGTTTGATCTACAACAAACTGACAAATCAAAAAAATTCAAAGTTATAGATGATACTTTATTTCAGAAAAGGAATAGAAATCTAAGACACAGACTGAGGACAGCAGAACTGTCTCCAGATGAAATTCTTAACTTGTGTTGCATTAAATCAGGTGATTAACGTTATAATCTGGAGGCACAAAGGCCGATACTTCTTGGTTTTTCTGAATTTGTTTCCTGAGGGCTTGACAGCGACATTCAGACACAGCTCTCAATAGAGGGTAACATTTAGCTATGCCACATTAGGAAGGAGCCTCTGGAGAAATTCATAGGTTCCTATTTTGTCTCACTCAGAGGGGAAAGCATTTCACTGCATGCTTGAAAAAGGTTCTTGCCTATTCCTTTCTTCTCCACTTCCACTTCTCCACTCCAGTCGTGTCTAACATCAGACAGAGCTAAGCACTTTGGAGCACTGTTAATTCCCCCATCTTAACAAGGATGAACCTCTGGGCGGGACCTCGAGATACCCTTTATAGCTAGCTAGAATCAGAAAAAAAAAAATGCCCAGACTTTCTGTTTCTTCTATGAAAATAAAACAGATACATGCATTTCTATATGCCCATCCTAGAGCAGGTACTGTAGCCTGTACCTGAGCCACTATGGTAAACTAGGGAAATAGCAGGTCTAGCAAATAAAAACATCAAACTGCTTTTAAAAAGCTACATATCCAAGCTTCTACTGGGTAAATGCGTGCCTGAGCGCATGGAAAATAAAAACGGCACATGATGCCAGTAGTGGCTTAGCTACAGAAGATGTTATCAAAGCAAAATAGCTAGATTATACAGAACAGTCAGTTCTTGCCCCTCTGACTCGACTTCACAGATCCCCTGGGCAAGTTTATGAACCCTTTACAGTGGGACCAGATTAGCTGCAATTGCCATGCTTTCTTTGGCCATAAAGCATACAAGACATTACAAGAAAGGGAGAATTTGTGCATAACGCATATCAAACTCAAACAAGGCATTTCCCCAGTTCCCACACACACGCACCCAATTCTGTGATCTTTAGATTTAATGTCATATATTAACTTATATTTAATTCTTTGGTTAAAGCAACAGCTTTAACCTTTACAGTTGGTATTTTTAAAGGAGAACAAAGGAAGGCTCCCCTCCCCCAAATTTTTATTCAAGCACACATAGTCATACTGATGAAACTGCTTCCCCTGAGGTTACCAAGGGCAGTCACAGGTAACAATTTGCAGAATAAGGCCAGAAGAGACACTAGACTAGTGGGCTATCTGACATCAAAAAGGAGTGTGCATACATCAAAAATGCTGGCCTTGAAAGGACAGGTACATAAAGACCAAGGGAACAGAAGTCTTTCGCATGTGCCATGGAGCTTTGCCCAAGATCCCAATATTAACAACACAACCCATGCATGCCAAGAAAAACTAATCATTCAATATCCCTTTTTCCAAAGAGGGTAAATGGCCCACTTGAACTCCTAGCGAACTTTGCTGGGGGAAGAGAGGAATGGGATTTTCCAAGTGAGCTATGAAATGATAAAATTTATGACCTGGAGGCCACAATTCTTGTATCAAGAGTCCAAAACAGTTCTGTTGCTTTGACATTACAAGTCCCAATTGTATGGAAAATGTTCACAGCCAATAAGAATATAAGGGGCTTCCATGCCAGCTCTTGCTAGGTAATGAAGCCTCTCTAGTGAAGTGTTCACAGCCAATAAAAGTAATAGCTGAATTTCACTTATTTCCCCTATGCATCAGCAGACTTCTACACTTTTATATCTCTGGAATGTATGCATTATTAGATCCTTGTATGTACCCATCACCGAGGTGTTCAAGTGCTGTTCATCTTGAACCAATGCACACTATCCAAAACTCCCGATATCCAGCTCTAATTCTGCAGTTTCAGTCCATTATTAATTGTTCCATATGCTTGGAAATGAGCCG
The DNA here is from genome assembly GCA_013389945.1 of Fregata magnificens. Lineage (NCBI taxonomy): Eukaryota > Metazoa > Chordata > Aves > Suliformes > Fregatidae > Fregata > Fregata magnificens. The sequence continues at coordinate 580,401 of WAAD01032197.1, read as the reverse complement.
GTGAAGCTTTCTTGGCTTTGCTCCCACTCCTCCCCATATTTGGGCAAGTTGTCTAATTACTTTAAATACAATTCAAATATTTTTCTCAAGGTGCTGGGAGACCTTCTGTGCTTAAGATGGTAAAATTTGTCATAATAGGTCTTTCTCCTCTCCTTTAGTTATTAGACTATGAATAACTTTGTGACCATTTAAAGTTCATTTACAGGTCTCCCAACAAGAACGCACAGCCAGCAACACTGCATGGACCTTTCTTGATCCAGGTAATAAGGTGTGCTACCTGCACTGTGGATCAGTTACTTTTTGAGATCTGACTTACATTATTCCAAACTGATCTTCCTCAATGTCAATGAGAATTGCACAGGATGTACGGCAGAGACCTGCCACAGGGATGGGAACATCCACAGACCAGAAGCAGGTACAGAAGTTTGCCTGAAGTGTTTATAAGCTTCAGTTTATAATCTATCAGCCCCATCCACCCAGCTGACAACTGCTGCCTCTGCTTGCATTCTCCGGATCGCGCTTCTTCCACTCCTCCGCAAACAGCTGTTTACTCCACAGATTGTCACAACCATTTGTCCCTGCAGACACAGGCAGCAGCTTTTCAAATTTGTCCAGGAGTCTAGCTTTGACTAGTCTTTCCCAAGGGGTCATTTCAAAATGCAGACCTGCTTCTGCTTGGTGATACTTTCTCCTAGGTTGTTAAATAATTTTGTGCAAGCTTCAATCTGCTTTACCCTTTAGCACAGATCTTTTTCACAATATGGTAAATGTACCCTTGGCAAGGGTACACAGCAAAGTGAAGCCCCTTATCCGCAGAAAAGGTACATTGAGGGCAACAGCAGGGAAAGCTTCCTCTTAATGCCTGCACTTTAATCCTGCCCTGGAGAGTTTCCTGCCATTGTTGCACTCTTGTTAATGACAGTTGTCAAGAGCTGACCATTTTCCTAGCACAGATGGACCCTAGGTATCTGTAGCCAAAAGTTATTACTGAAGCCATTCATTGGTATGTCTTCAGTTTGCAATTCATGCTCAAACTCTTGCTCCACATCGCTTACATCAGCTGGTACCAACATCTGGCCCCAAGTTTAAAGCTCAGGTCCAGCTGAATCAGTACAGACTACAGCAATTTCTCTCCTACACAGGAGAGTCCTGAACACTGTACTGAGATGAAATAGTTCATCAGTTTAATTCCAACCCACAGCATCATGCATTTGGACATTATGCCAAATTTCCCATGTCCTAGCAGCAGTGCTGCAACCTGCCAGGTAGGCTCTTCGGGAAGTGCACGGTCAGAGATAGACTGGAAAGGACCCTCACAAGTCAGCTGGATGCATGGAGAGCAGGTGGGCTTGCAGGTCCCTGTGGGTGGCAGGCAGCACTAGCTTTCTCCAAAACAGCATTAGCGAACATGCTTAACTGCTGCTAGTACCAGCAAAGAAACAGAGCCATCCGTCCCATTATTTTCTCACTTAAGATATTATTTTAAATTATTCTGGAGCAGTTTCTGCTCTGACAAAGCAAGTCAGGCATCCAACATCTCTGCTGCTTCCTACCTACATTAGCTGTACCAAACACCAAGCACTAAGTGAAGATGGTTCCTGGATGGAGTTGGTATACCAACCATGCCATTAGTCCTTTAGTGATTGATCAGAGTCAAAGGTTGTTGTGTTTATTTTACTTTGTTTACAGAAGGAAAAAAGGAAGGAAAGTCTGTTATGTTTCTTAAAGAACAGTTTTACCTGGATTTGTTTTTACTTATGTTTTTACTTATGCTGCTGTGAATCAGAAATAGTGCCATTTAGTTCTGTAAATGGTAAACTGCCAGAAAATCAAAACCAAGGACACTGTTTTTAGAATAATGGTATCAAAGATCCTTCTCCTCATAGGAAGTGTTGCTGAAAGAGGGGTTTAACACAATCCTTTAACTGGAGTTCTATGCAGTTTTTAACAGAAGTCCTAGAGTATTTTTTCCCTTTTTTCCTTCTTGCATATTATGCATGTCATTAGATGCATAAGATCCCAAACTATCTTAAAAGTCTAAATACAGGACTAATCACAATTCTGAATAAAAAGCAGTAATTAAAAATAAATAAAATCAGCACTTAGGCTAAACTCTGAATCCACAGAAATCAGGGTGCTCAGCTTAAGTTCCCTTGACAACCCCTCCACCCCTTCATTCAATAAGTGTGCATGAAAGAAAAGACAGAGATGGAGTTAAAGTTGTCATGACAACTTTGCCTCTAAATTATCTGTCTTTTGTAAATTGGCTACTTTGGGCTACATGTCGCTCAGCAAAGCTCTTGACAGAGAGTGCTTTCATAGAAGCAGTTTGACAGATCAATAACTTGGTTTTAATTTTAACAAAAATGCATTTATGCACATATATATAGCCAGAGAGAATAAAGACTGAACACGTGATAAATCCAAGCATCAGCTAAACCAGAATATTTTGTGTCTTCAATCAACACAGTAATGCTAGCAAAACTTTTTTGTTTTATTTTTAGTATCCCTCAACCTTCATATAGAAAACATTCAGGTGATATCTGAACTGGCAAAGATGACATATTCATTTACCATCAACAGTCTCCAACGTTACCAAGCTATTATTTCATTTGTTTTGTTAGGAGCATAATCGGAAACTGCCTCCTCCTAGAGAAAACAAGATAAGCTCTCAAACACTACACAGAGACTTCTCTGCAGTGGGAACTGTATGTCAAATCTCCTGGCATAGTATTAAATATTGTTTCCTCAAATATGTTTAACCTCTGGACTTCACAGCAGAGAGTCTTTCACAGATCACTCTGCTTGCCTCATATTCCTAGGAACAGAGCTTTCACTACAGCCACCACCTTTGTAAAGTTAAAAAACAGAACACAAAAAAGCCTTCACCTTCTGTCCTGTGTACTTGAAAGTCCTTACCGAAGAAGTAAAAAGTTCTCATTTGATCTTGTAACAGATTTCTCTTGCAAAATATGATTTCAAGTAGTAAACAGTGATCTTTAAAAAAGGTATTTATTTCCTCTAAAATACTTTCAAAATCATAACTCTAAGTCAGACAAGGGCTCAAATCCAGTACCTGTGCAGACTGGAAAGCTCAAATTGCTTTCTAATTTGACTTTTCCTATCTGCTCCTGAAAATGTCACCAAGACCTGCTGATAAAAGAAACTCAGAGGAGAACTGCAAACCTGCTATTTTTTTTTTCCTCCCGCTCACCTCAAAAAGATAATCTTCATCCAGGAGAGCCTTCCCTGAAACAGGAGCTCTGCTTTATGACCAGTGTGTGTAGCAAGCACAAATCGTAGTCCACAACTGTGATTCCTGGGCACTGCAGTAATGTGCTTAACAGTGAAATAACAACTGCAACAGCACAATATTAGCAAACATCAGTAAACTCTGCATCCAGTCCAGATTTTCTCATTTCATGGAGAGAGTTTATTCTTTTTAAGTGGATCCACAGCCCAAGATCTCCACCTGCTCTGCATTAGACCTACAGAAGTCCACTTTTTCACTTTTTCACAACTACTTTTTGCTACTAAGCATATGCAGAGCACCATGGGATCAGAGTAAAGGAGATTACCCAAGTGCTGCTAAAAGGCTGAATTGCCTGCCCCCAGCGGGGCCCTGGAACTTGGTTAATATGTGTAGCTGTTAAAAGTTGTTGAAATGATGGTGCTAAAAAACTGAACAAGCACCACAGAGAAAAGGCTGGCTAAAATAATAACCAGACCATGACAATAAAGTGAAGATGAATACAAGAATGGCAAAAAGCCCCAAATAAAAGCAGGGGAAAGGTAAAGGGCAAAGAGACATGCAGAGCTGATATTCATCTGAAATTAGCTTTCTCTCCTCTCCTTACTTTCTCTTCCTCTTCCCCCTCCCCCATTTCCTAACTTCTCAACTCAGCTTATACAACTCTTTGGCCTCTACTGTCAGATTAGCATTACAAATCCTCACGCTGGATTTCATGAAGTCAAGCAGGCTCAGTGAAGATCACTGGGCTCAGCTTACTCCTGGTATAATCTCACCCAAATCCATGGAGTTACATGAGGGATGAGCTGGAACCAGTGATGTTTCCTGAATCTTCTGACATCCAGCTTTGGCGCTCTGTAACTCTAGACTGATGATAAACACTGAAGGGTTTTCTGAACACAGCAGGGGAGAAAGAAAATATATGAGCTCCTTGGGTGGTTTTCATCACAGTAGTTGCACTACATCTGCCATATATCAGAACAGTTTCCATGTTTCCCACCCAAGATTCATAACAGCTCTAAAAACACCACCATACTTCACCATGTTGAAAAACAAATTTCTCCATAGCTGGAGAAATATACTTTTCTAGGTGCAACGGCAAGGAGCACAATGTCCTTTAGAGCAACTTAACAAAAGAAATGACCTGATTCCTGGAAAGCCTTTTGCAGTCTCTGCTTTTTTATCGGCACACGCTCTGCAGTTGTTTATTCGTGAAGCGATAATCCTCTCCCTTTGTCTCAGTGAAAACTTCTTCCTGGGAGATAAAAAATAGTTTGTATGAATCTGCTGTATTGCTTGTGAGTAGTAATAACCAACTCGCATCAAGGCTGTATTTTTTTATTATTATTTGTACTGCAACAGTGCTGGGAGCCCCTTGCTGGCACTGGATGTCACTGTGTTGGAATTGCGTATATATGGGATAAGAGACATTGACTGAGCAGACCAATCAATCAGATGCACTGTGTTTTAAATGGAAGAGGCAGGGAAAAAAGAATCAGAAAACACGACTGCAAAAGACCTCAAGAGGTCATCTAATCCGTATTTGGATGCTTGGTAGACTCACTTATGGCAGATCAGCTACTGCTATCGGTTGTTTCATTTGTTTTATAGATGGAAAATTAAGAGATTGTGTTGTGTCCATGAAGCCTGCTGGCTGGCTGTGGCAGAAGTGGAAGTTTAACCCAAATCTCACAAGTCCTGGTTGATAGAGTCCATGAAAACATTTTATGTTAACTGAACTTGGGAGCCTCTAAGGAAAACAATCACAAACCTGCTATCTGCATTTGCTGCTATGAAACAGTGAGTTAAAATAAAGAAAGTCTAGCTACCAGCTACAATTTTTTATTTGCTCTCCTGCACTTAGGCATATCTTAAAAAAAGCACAAGGTCCCCAAATAGCTGTATATATTAAAATATCTCCACCTCATTTATCACACTGCATTAGGTATTCATTTTTCCTTCACTATCAGTAAAAAACACTATTCGATGCCATATATATGAAAGTCACAGTATACAAAAATTCACAGAAGATAAAATACTAAGATCAAAAGCACTCTATATCTGACAAAGACTTTTTACACACTGCAATGCATCTTTTCCCATGTATTCTGTCTATTCCATGAAGCAGTATACACACTTAATATCAGATAAGCTCATCCTTTTAGTCAGTTATTGTAGATAGTGAGTTTTCTGTTTCGATGCAGAAGAAAAAATAGTTCCAAGTTACAGACAGTTCCTTTTCTATCACCATGTTATCATTTCTTGTCTGGGCTGAAGTGTAATCACCTTCTTTCATAGATTACTGTTTCTACCTTCTATTTCAAATAAGTTTCATATATAGATGCAACCTAGGCAAGATTAATATGGCTTTCCTCTTTAATATAAATCTTTTGATTTGTTGCTGAATGGACTGTTCTCAAGTATTGCTTTCTAACTGCAAGGGACAATGCTGTTTATCATTTCCTCCTGAAAGCAGCCATCCAGATGTAGATATTACAGTACTTTGAATTTAGAAACCACGAAATATAAATGTGTTCCTACCAAAAGTGAGTAGGAATTAAGTGAATGTTTATTTTACATCTGAAGTACCTTTTACATTTATTTCCCGTCTTTGACATCTAGATAAAAATCCCCACTAAACTAAACAGATAACACTGAAGATTTCTTCTGAATAAGAAACATAGAAGTTCAAAATTAATGAAATGCAGATCATATGAAATAAAAATATAAGTAATTACACTTAGTCAAAAAACTAATGGAGCATTTCTCCCTTGGAAAATGTTGCTGTTTTTTAAGCTAACACATCTTGGGAGAACTCCCTGACGAAGTCTAATTCTTGTTTTGAAAAAACCCGGAAAATTCTTTAAAATACTTCAATGTATTATTCGAAATTATTGTTTGAAAATGTTTTAACATCGTATAAAATATAGTCTATACATTAAAACTGAAACAAACCAACCAATGTGATAACTTCATTCACATTAAATTTCAATTTTCACCAATTTTCTTTCCAACTTGGAAATGAGATGACATTTCATAACTGTTGAATTTGCTATCAGATAAGAAGTCTGGTTCCAGTTTTCAGAGAATACTTACTTTTTACCAGATGAATGATTCCTTCCACTAGCCATCCTCTCCTCAAGGCACAAGCTCCTACAGTTAGCAAAGTTGAATATTAGAACACGCAATATACTTAAACACAGCAGAAGTTAATGAAGTAATGTCCTTTGTTGCTGACAGGGCACTGGGAGCGTGAAGAACATTAAATCTATTTCCCAAGCTACAGAATCGAGTTATCTTACAGTTTTTGACACAGACTGGCATCATCCTAATGACTAAACAGGGCTAAACCTGTTTATATCAGCTGAGGTGTTGATGCTGTACACATATCTGCTTTAGCTTGAACCAACAAGCTACACTGCGATTATGCTTTAAGATGTACCTTTCTGTGCCTTTTCCTTAAAGAGAAGAGACCCACAGGGCTTGTAAACTTTCCAACCATATTATGTTAAAACATACACCAGAGTACTGAAATTACTAAAATGGAGGAGGAAACCCAGATCCACTGGGCAACAGAATAAAAATAAAAAAGGGATGTGAGGCAGACTTCCCCCTTGCCCCCTCCTTGCAGAGAGACTGCTTTTCTCCAAGCTGAGTCTCAATCCAGCAAGCTTGCTGGGTTGCAACAAAAGGTGTGGTCTCTTTTCAGCTCCAAAGAAAAGTCTTTTTCTTCCACCCCTTCTGTGCTTGCTCCTTGCTCTCCTCAGCAATTTCTGCCTCTGCCTGGCTGAGCATGTCGAGTTATTCTGAAAGTCTGAAAGCTCTCCCTCCTTCTGGAGGACTCCCCCTGAACCAGGGTCTAGTGGCGAGGCCAGCCTGAGAGGCAGGTCCTTTCCCCAGGAGATATCCCTAAGCTTTACCAGAGTTTCTCAAATGTCAGCCAAGGAGGTGTTATCGCTGCAATAGGACAGGACAAATAAAAACTTTTGTCTATAGTCTAGAAAACCATCCTCACTCTAGACCAATGGAAACACTCTAAACCAAAGGAAACAAACAGCTTTAAAGGGGTGACTGAAGGACCCATTTAAAGGATCAAAGGAAGGATCAAAGTGGATGAATGACTACCTAGGGATGAAGGAACTCAAGAGCTAAGAAGGTTGCTGTTCATTATTGATCAGTGTCCCCAAAACACTAAGAAAAGACTTAATCTTAGTACCTGACCTCTGAGAAGGCTTATGGTAATATCGCTGATGACTACAGGTTATTAAGCTCAGAGGGACAAATGGTAATTGGTATGTTTGTCAGACTCTTAATCCATGTTTCTGTGGAATGAAGCAGACAAAGTGATTTGTGGCACAGGTGAGGCTCCCTTTCTTGAGAGAAAGGCTAGGAAAATGGAAAAGTAACAATTTGGCTATCTGAAAGAAAAAAAGTGCTATAGTTTACACTGAGAAGGTGTAAAACCGAGTACGGTTTTTGGATTCCTGAAGGAAGAACCTCACTGTGCAACTAAAGGACCAGGTGTAGAAGACCAAAGTCAAACAGACTTTTTGATCTGCAGAGGCTCACACCTACCAGAAATATGAAGTTTAAAAAAAGTTCAGAGGACAGATAAAATTTTTGCCAAGTATGAAGAGCAAGACCCAAAGAAAGAGACAGGGAGTTGCATTTGGTGCCTGAAGGAAAGACAGAAGTGCTGTAACAGGACAACTGAGTTGCTTATGACTGATCCAAGAGCGATGTTTAAAGGAGTAATGCTGTGCTATTATTGGGGAGGACGTCTCCCATGCTTCTACTGGATGGGAGATGTGCAGTGGATATTATATGTCGTAGGTAGCTCCTTATTCATAAGCTTTCTCTGAGGTCCTTGAAACAGAAGCAATGCCTTTTTTTCTCATCAAGCCCCCACCACAATTTGAGTGGTTCAAATGTTTAGGGGGTCTTATTCACTGAAGACTCAGTTACTTCATCGCTGTATATAAGTACAATAGCATTCTTTTACCTCCCTTTCCATTGAAGTCAATAGCAATATCGTCCCTTCAAAAAAAGCAAGATTTGCTTGGAGAGCTTGATCATGCAAGGTGGTAGCTCCATCTAAAGAAGCACCTACAAACAAAATTAATCTGAAGTGTGCAACTAATGCTATTGATTTCAGTGGGATTATTCACATGCAGGAGTTAGAACAAAATATCTGTGCCAGTGGAAAAAGGTGTATAAAGCACAATCTGCTCTGTATGCATGCTATTTAATGTGTAGCCTTGCTGTTTCAAGATTGCAAGACCTGACTATAACCAGTTGTGGTTATAATACAGGACTCTGCCATACTGCCTTTGCTGATAAGGAAGATTCTTTTTTGGTTACCCTGATAAAGGCTATTATTTTAAGTACAAAACAACTTAATTCTGTTCCCTATGTCGCAAGTTAGATATTTAGCTGGAAACAGTATGTGTGGAGGTAAGCAAATGGAGAATCATTACAGGTTCATTTCACAATTTAGCTTTGCTGTATCTGAAAAAGAAATGGGCATAGGTTAATCCCCTTCTGCTCAGAGGAGAAGCAAGCAGAAAGACTGCTTAGAGCAAAATTAAGAACAATTTTCTCTTCTCACTGTTCCCATTTTATCTCATCTTTCCATTTCATCCTGAAGCTGCTGCCAATAGTGTTAGTTGTGGAATTAATGTCTTGCCAAAATAGTTAGAAAAGACTTTTAAACAGTGAGATCTATTAAATTATGCAGTAGTTTCCACAAGGGAAAGGATAGGAGACTTATTGCTTAAGTAGTTTGAAAAAGGCATGGATAGTTCAACAAAGGGAAGTGCAAAGTCCTGCACCTGGGGAGGAACAGCCCCAGGCACCAGGGCAGCCTGGGGGCCACCCAGATGGAAAGCATCTTGGCAGAAAAGGATCTGGGGGTCCTGGTGGACAACAAGCTGAACATGAGCCAGCAATGGGCCCTTGCTGGAAAGGCAGCCAATGGCTGCATTAGGCAAAGTGCTGCCATCAGGTCAAGGGAGGTGATCCTTGCCTCTACTCAGCACTGGTGAAGCCACACCTGGAATATTGTGTCCAGTTCTGGGCTCCCCAGTACAAGAGAGACATGGACATACTGGAGAGAGTCCAACAAAGGGCCACAAAGCTGATGAAGGGACTGGAGCATCTCTCCTATGAGGAAAGGCTCAGAGACCTGAGACTGTTCAGCCTGGAGAAGAGAAGGCTCAGGGGGTTCTCATCAACATCTATAAATATCTGAAGGGACAGTGAAAAGAAGATGGAGCCAGGCTCTTTTCAGTGGTACCCAATGCCAGGATCAGAGGCAATGGGCACAAACTGAAATACAGGAGGTTCCCTCTGAACATCAGGAAACACTTTTTTACTGTGAGGGTGACTGAGCTCTGGAATGGTTGCCCAGAGAGATGGTGGAGTCTCCACCCGTGGAGACATTCAAAAGCCATCTGGACATAGTCCTGGGCAATTGGCTCTAGATGGCCCTGCTGTAGCAGGAGGGTTGGACCAGATGACCTCCAAAGGTGCCTTCCAACCTCAACCATTCTGTGATTCTATGAAAGAAAGCACTCAAAAACATATTATAGAACCAATCCTATATTAATGCGCAAAAAAAAAAGGATGATAAGGAACCAAAACAGACCTTATTTATACATATACATTTATACATACCATTCATTGATATCAATTATATGTACTGCATGAATCAGCTTAGGTGCCTTGACTAATTTTAGGGAAGGAATACAGAACAATGCTTGTTACTGGCAGTTTTTCTAAAAAGTATCACCAAGTAACAAGTAACCAAATCCAAGCACATTTCATAGACCTCATCTGTAATGCTAGAAGTTCCAAAAATAGAGGAGGATCAGCTTAGTTAAATTTTCTTAACTAAGAAAAAATTGCCAATGAATGATTTGCTTGACTGCCTTGTCTGTTCTTCTCATCCCTGAGTAGACTGTAAATTTCTAAAACGGAGTGGAAAGATACAGCTAAAAACATCCAGTGAATTAATTTTGTGTATCTTATCACTGTGTACTGCAATATTTGAAGCATCCTCCATATAGTGTTAGTAACAGCAAAAGTGCCATGATCTCTATGGAACTTCTGTCTATTTTTGCTTGAGACGCAAGTATCTTCATTGACTGGTTACTTTGCTGATTTTTTTTTAAAGTAGTATTTTAGTATTTGGAAGGGTGATGGCCCTTGGAAAAGCTGGTACATGGACAGTGCAGAGTTAAAAGTGACATTTTAGCTGTGGTAGAAGGTCTTTTTAAAAAAGAGCAAGATTTTTCAGCACTTCCAAAGAAAAGGCCAGTCTTGGCAACTGTCTAATCTTCCCAAGAAATTTGACCGCCTGACTAAATCCATTTCATAAGCTTTTCATATTTAAAACGTGAACTGTTCTGAGTAGACTCACTAGTCACATGGAAAGCTGCTTCTCCCAGACTGGAAGGATGCACTATCCAAATTGCTTCCTATTGTGCAACCACAAAATTATAAATAAGAATTGTACTTTGCAAAAGTCCTTTGCTATTTGATTTAAATACTGTTTTGTCTCATACCACTTTCTTTTCTTTTGTTAGACTACTGGAAGAAAGGTGCAATCGCAATCAAAGTGAACTTGCTAAGAATTTCTGCTCTTACTATTGACTGAAAATATTTCTGCTGTCCTCACCAAAGCTCTGCTTAACATTTCTGCTTCTATCAAAACAAATTATGTCTGACAGCAAACAACATTGGGTCTCCTGGCCCAATTTTATATTCTCCTTTATTTTATTTTTAAGTGTGCTGTCTTATTATTCTGTCTGAATACAAATCTCTCAGTTGATTTAAAAATGCATATAACTCTGGGAAATCTGTCCCAGCATTAATGAGAAATGGCACCAGCCATTTATAGGGAGCCCCTTCAGATTCGTTGTTGACACAGGTACCTTCGTGACTGCAAGGGAAAATGAGGAAGGGAGAATATTTTCTGATGGTTTGTCTTCTCTGCATCAATTATCTCAAGTTATTACATACAAGTAGTTCTCTTTTGGTTAGTGTATATCAAGTGAGAAATTTGTGCTGCAAAACCACCAACAAGTAACACAGGCCTGGTTTGATTAACAAGAGAATTATGGTTTTGATCCCAGATGCTGTAGCTCATGCACATTACTGACTGGCTCAAGTGTCAGAAGCATTTGACCTCAAAGCTGTATCCAGCAAGCCATCTGGATCAAGCTCACAGCCCATTTAACATGAGCTAGAAACATTTATCAGGACAATAAAGCTTTCAAACTAGCAGCCATCTCAGAGTATGGAGCTTGTTATGGAACCAGCATCAGCACTGGAAGATGCCAGCACGTTAGCCCCATTCCTCACGTATCATCTGAAAGGAGCTCTCCTTGGGGTGAAAGACAGGTCAGACAGCACAAATGAGAGAGTAAAGCAGGTAACTATGATCAATGAACAGAAATATGTCTGTGTCTGATAAGGTTTATTCACTTTTCAAAATGGGGTCTGCCAGCACAGATCGGTCAGGAGACGAGCCAGATGGCAGTATGTCATTGCTCAGGAATAAAAGCCGTTACAGCACACCCTTGGTTCCACCTTCATTGATACCTGATACGTGCATTACTGAGCAGTAAAAATTTGATCTGGGTCAGACGAGCACATGACTCTATTTCCGTCATGTTAGAAAAAAATGATACAGTACTTACATCAGCTCCTTGCCACTTGGAAAAGATAGTCAATACCCAGTCCACTATAAGAGGAGAACAACATGAGACCGTTTCTGCTCTGGAGTAAAGTCCACTGGCTCAAAGTCATCCCTTCAAAAGAAAAAAGCATTACATTTGAATTGGCAGGATGAGCTTGCATCAGTTCTGTGTTTGCACCATGCGTCTATGGTGGGTTTTATCTGATTTAGCCTTTTAAAGTGAAGCTGTACACCACAGCTTCAGTGTCATATGTGTTCAGCACTTTTTGAGACTCCATATTCATCACTGGAAACTCTAGCTATGAGGCAGTGCCTTCAGGGTACATACAGGATTTATCTAATCTAACTTTTTATGTCAATAAAGTCTACATCTACATCTAAGCTAACCACTGGAACCTCCCATGATAGCGAAGAGAAAAAAAGGAACATGTGGAACATGACTTGCCTGGTTTGTTTTAGAAGCCCTTTTCACATGACAACTCTAACCCTAGAAGCCACCATTTCTTTACATTGACCTGAAAGACAACCTAGGTGACCAGCTGAAACGTAGTCATCTATATGATATGTATGTAGTCAACTGAATCCCACAAATGCAAATTAGAGTGAAACTACCAGTCCCTTTTGTGTAGGTGTCTCTGTCTGTATACTGTCAGGTGGCTGCTACTTCTTCATGGTTGTTGAATTTGGCCATATTTTGTCCTTTACATAAAAGTCAACCCTTCTTCCCAGAAGCTTATAATTCACCTTAAAGGATTACCCGAAATATTTTATCACCTGCTCTGCTGTTGTTAAAACATTTCTTAAAACAATCTGCTAGACAGGAAGAAATGTGAGGTGGAGATCATTCAGGGAACTCTATCTGAAGACTAAGCGGACTGTGAAATACTCAAATATATAGTAATTATCAACATAATAGAGTATGTATTCTGTTCTGATTGGTGGTGGGGAGTCATTTAAACAATTGGAAAGATTCCACTTTGTCAGTACAGCAATCCTAAAATTGTATTTAAAAAATAACATGCCAGGACATTGGGAATTGTAATTACTAAAAAGCATGCTATGCACCTAATTTTTTTAATGGTTCCTTGATTTTTGCTAATGAATAACTGGAAGCATAAATAATATTTGAGTTGAGATTTGTTTTAAGGGACTAGTGATCTGTGGTTCCTCAGTTACCCAATGCCTGACTGAAACCACTTTCAAGGTGGCCAGTGCTCAGGACATTGGATGTTCAGTTGTTTCCAAATGTCCAGGCATTTAGAATTACTCAGATGGCTTTCCTAAACAGTAAGCCATCGCTATAAGAAAGACTTCAAGAATCTTTGTCCGTTTACTTGCTTGCATTTTTACAAGAGGCAGACAGACTGTGGACCTGCCTGTAAAGATGGATGGAGACAGATGGAAGCTCTCTCTGTCCGTGTGCTGAGTTGGACATAGGCAAGCTAAATGCTGCTCAGCAGTTGTATAGCTGTATTAGCACAGCAGTGTCAACACAGCTACACAACTTCTGGAGCAGAACAGATGAGGCACAGCACTATGTAAACACAGCCAAACAGTTTCTGGATGGTGTTTGGTGTAGCCCAGTAAATATGATTTTTTTGTCATTCCTAGTAAAAGGCCACACGTTTTTTATTGACCTGACAGCAAAGGGTGTCAGGGTTTGTTTGGGCTTGTCCTGGCCTAAGCTGATAATTAGCTTGTTTTATTTAACTGGGGTAGGAAATGTCCAGCAGTCAGGTGCTTTGGGTTAGCTCTAGTTTATAGTGATAACAAGTAGATTTTCTGTGTAGATTAAATTACCTGCAATCCTAGAATAAAACACAGTTTGCAAGAATGCAAACACAGGATGGTACTGGAGGTCCCAGACTGTAAACACAAATCCCAGTGGTCAGTCAGCGGTCACTGCAGGCATGCAACTGTCTAAACCAGTTTAGATATAACAAAGAAACCACAAAACTAAATAACTGAGAAACAAAGAAAAGAAAGCCCATGTAATGCAGGCTGTATTAAGAAAACAGACAAACATAAACCCAAACTGACCCCAAAACAGAGGAGGAAGGGACCTCCAGCCATCAAACTCCTCCTGGGGGAGAACCGAGGATGCTGGTGGCTGCTGAGTGTCCCATCCTACTGGGGCCCCCTCCAGCCCCTCTCCTGTCAGACCCAGAGAGACGCTGGAAGGATGGTGTAACACCAGAGAAAAGGGGGCAATAATTTGATTTTGCAGTTAATAGGATTTTGGGCTTAATACTGGACTTCTTTGTAGCTGCCCTGTAACCTGGAAAGAAGAATGCTGGCTTTTTGCCCCAAAACGTATTCACCGTAAGATTCATTTCACGTCATTTTAGATATTTACAGCGTAGACATCTACATTTGATCTAGTCATCCTGGGCTCCCATTATAGTCACTGGAGTCAAATAGGTACTTTTAGGGCATGAATTATCCCATCTGTTTTAGATGTCTGCTTTAGGCTGACAGGAATTGCACCTCGGAATAGTTCATTTCCCCCCATTGACTATAAAAGGGCTCAAGGCAACTAATTCAGAGAGGGACAGTTACACGGACTTTTACCTGTGAGAATACAGTTCCTACCTTCTGTGTTCATGCAGTATCCCTGTCTTCTTTATTTACAGATTATTTCAATGAGTAATTACTCATTGGATTGAAACCCCTTAGAAAACATGGCCCCAGGATTTAATTATAAAACAACACTGTTAGAAGTACGGATCACTCATTTGGAAGGAATTTGCATTGTTCCAATAATAATAACAACAGAACTAATAAACAAAGGCCATAATTTCAAAGGTATTGCTGGTTGCAGAAGAAGTAGACGGGAACTATAGAAAATCAACACTTTTCCAGGAGCTAATTCAGCATCTTCCTGAATTAGGGTCTTATAAATTAGGAAGCTCAGCTACAAGGATCATAACTTAAAAAGCAAAGGCACAGCAACAAGAGCAGAGGGAGAGCTCTGGCAGCGAGTCCCATAGGAAGCAAGGAGGATTTGACCCATTTCACCCCTATTTTACACTAACCAGCACGTTATTAGGGCATTATAGAGGACAGGACTGCCCCAACCTTGGGGCTTCCCAGCAGAGATCTCTTTCCTGATCCCCCGGCAGTGCAGCCGCCTCCTGCCTCATCGCTGGGCTCAGCCGGAGAAAGGAACCAGCCATGTGAGGCACCGGCTACCGCTCTGGTATCCGGACGAGACAACTCGGCTCTGTGCACATTTATAGCTCCATAAACGACAACAGTACTAACAATTTACTAACTTCTGGTAAAGACCGGCTTCTTGGGAATTGCTGATACCTCTATTTCTATGGGAAATAAATCTCTCTGGAAGCTTTGCTCCGCTGCTTTCTGAGCACATGAAAGTGCTGCTGAAATTCCTAATTGCAAATTAGACTTTTGACAGGGGAAGGCAGAGCAGACAGATTGAAATAGCCTTAAAGTGCTTTTCTCTTCCTGATGGCAGAAGAGTTCATAATCCAGACAAATTAACTGATTGTAACAAAGAGCATTAAGGCAGCACTGTGCAATGTTGTGTCTGGCAGCTGGTGGCCAGGCAGTAGAACATACTTAACCAATTAGCGCAGTCCCCCACGCCAGCCAAAATGCACATTAAGAGCAACTGAGATGTGATCTGGGACGGTTTGTGGTCCACATACAGCAGCTTTACCAGGTGGGCCAGAAAAGTGAGATTCTCAGTGGATGAGTTAGCTGGGGCTGTAATAAACCTGAATCTGCTGGAAGTCAGTCTTTGCATATCTTATTGGCTGAACCACTTCAGGTTTAGCTGAGCTGCCTTTTTGTGGCTTTATAACACTTCAAGGAGATTTTAGAGGCATTTTGTGATTACTGATGCCTTTCTATACTTCCAAAAAACAATAAATAGGCTGCAGACCTTTCAGAACAGTCATCTTCTGACACCGTAATAGTTACACTTACGGAATAATATTTCTTGGTACTCATGCAGTACCTTCCTTCAGCTTTCATAACAAGTTCCAAACATTAACGAGTTACAGGCTTAATTTTCAAACTCAGCCTCAGTGACTCAGCAGTCCTAAAAAAATACAGTCATTTGTCTGTGTTCTCTACCTACAGATCTAGGTACTTAGCTCTAGTCACTCATATCTGAAAACGTAGGCTGCGGAGACTTGAGGGAGAGGTGGGAAGAGATCACAGATCTCATGACACTTAGTCCTGCATCTTCCCCAAAAGACTGTGTTTCATCTTATGCCTCGATGATGTCAGGGAAACAATTTTTTTTTTTCTAATATACCATGGGAATGCTGGCTTGCTAACACCCAGGCAGCACAGTGTGCACGATGGAGAACCTGGGGATCTCACAGCAGCATTTTCTCTCCCTGATTACCCATAGCTTGGGAAGATAGGCTGTCTTGGATGTCTACCTGTCCTCAAGGAAAGAACTCAGAGTGGCAATGACATTGTTAAAATCAGACTGAGCACATATTAATTTAATTTCAGTTCCAAGATTAATGAATCTTATTTTTGATGCACAGACTCATGATTCATTCTGAACGCTTTTGCTGCCTAGGTATCCGTGTACTTACCTCGCCAGTGTGATCCCACTATTCAAACACCTCAGAGTTATTAATGAACTATGTTTTCACAACAGCTATAAGGAAGCAGCAGTCAAATGCATGCCCTTTGCAGAAAGAAAGGAAACTAGAATGCTGAAACCCTAATTTCCCTGATTCTCAATCCCTTGAACCTGGAACACTTCACATTTCCTGTTAAATCAAAAGCATTCTACCTGATATTAGTTGTGTACATTACAGTAAGGTGACTCATGCCCTAGAAATGTCTTTTTCTTGTTTCCATCGACTAGAAAGGGAGCCTGGGCAGATCAACTCAGAAAAAAGAATCTCTGCAGGGTAGGTGCTGGAGTTAGTTAGGTTAAAAAAAATACCAGTCAGGGAGTGGCAGAGAGGCTGCAGCACTGTGCTGCACATGCAGTTGCAGACAGGAGGGAATCAAAAGTGTGAGACATCACAGGTTTTGGAAGAACTCCCAAAAGAAACCCTCTAGAGTATTCTGGCCAATTTACATATTGTACTACCATGAAATTAAGAAAAAAAAGGCTCTGGTCACTTCACACATTGAAATGAACTCCCTTAGGAGTTTGGCTTGGGTTTTCAGCTGTGTAAAAGAGAAAATAATCTGATTGCATGTTCTAAAGAAAATATTAGAATGTCAAAAATAGAAGTAGAGGCACAAGAAGGTGATGTTTGTGAGTTCTGAGCTATCCATTTGAATCAGAAGACTGTACTCAATAACTTTGCTAAAAATATCTTCATTAGAGCTATTTAACATTTTTGTTGTTTTGAATGTTGATCTACAAAGCAAAATATTTCAAGTCTGTTTCTAATTTACCTTAGGAGCTATCTTTAATGCAGTAGAAAACAATATGCAATAAATTGCTTTCCAATAACAAAACAAGTTTGCTGATGCTTACCAGATGCCTGCCTCTGACTAAATTCAAGAGCATCCAATATAATGGGTTAACTCTGATTCAGCCTTCATTCCACAGACCAACACAGCAGCCATTTGACTGGACTGAGTTTGAGATGGACATTATCTTTCTTACATAATGAAAACATTTACTGTTATTGCTGAAAATGCTAAAGTCCAAATAACACCTTCAAATGACTGAGGAGGGACTTGATCCTTCTGTGGCTCACTGCTCCTACTATCCAGCTGAGGATCTTCGTGTTCTGTCCACTTCTAATTCAGGGGGAAGCAGATTCTTCTTGCTCTTTCCCAGCCATCTGCCTCCACGGTATATTCATTACTGTGCTGCTTAAAACCATACGTAAATCTTATTGTTATTCCCTGCATATTGTGTTGCCTTATCAATACTTCTAACTTCTTGCCTTTACCTTCCCCCGAGTTTGGCTAATACTGACATCTCATCAAGATTTGAGCGTATGAGCACCACAATTCAGGGTACTGCTTTGCAAACTGACGATACCACATTCGTGTAGGTGGTGGTCATTTACCCAGAGTGGGCTCAGTGCACGGCAGGGGTTCGGTTTAGGCAATACAAAGCCTGTGAATGCCTCAGGAGCTGGTTTCATACAGCAAGTTACCTGCTGTTCTTTTTAGCTCTTTCCTATGCAGAGGTCAATACTTTTGTAGAGATTATCCTTTTAAATCAGTGTCAGCTGACTTATACTCAGATCGGTTTACAGAAAGTCTGATGGTGTTTGAAGCTGTGGGAGGAATGCCTGTAAGCAGGGAATCCCGTGCTGAAAGTCAGCCATTAGTGTACATCCAGGCTCTATTAAAGCATTTTGCAGCTTCTTTAATGTCTACATACGATGTGACAGCGGATTTACAACATGCTGTGACAGCCCCTTCAGCAGGACGGTGCCATTAATCTCCAGATAGACTACTGAGATCAGCACTGATCTCGTGTTTGGATCCCCTAATCCGGGACCCTGCGCCCAGCAGGACCCCCTCACTGCGTTAGCTTGTTCCAGAGGCACAGGACTTGATCTCAGCCTGGACTCTCTTAACTCACAGTTAATCGTAATACTTTTCACAGTTCCTCTGCAAGCATTGTAATGTAGCAACCGAAGACATAGTCAAGCATTTAAGTACATGATTAACCTAAAGCGCTTGAACAGAATTGTTGACTTCAGCAAGGCTGCTCGTGTACTTAGAGTTAAAAATGTGCTCAAGTGCTTCACACATCAGCTAATTACCATTAAATACACGCAACAAACAGAAACACAGAGATGACACAACCACAGAAGTACTGCAGAACACATCTCCTGGAGCAGTAATAACAAATCTTGGGTTTAGGTGCATCTTTAAAGTACATATTTCAACATTAAGCCAAGAAGATAGTTGATTTTTATAGATGAACACAACAGACTCAAAATGCAAAACAGGAATACAGTTAACCTGCTTCCAAGATGTGCCCATTTCCTACAGAATAATTGACATCCTGTGTTAAACGCATGCCAATAGTAAATTACAGAATATTGAAAACTTTATAAGGAAAGGAGCCAGTCATTGCTGCCCCCTCACACAATACAGAAATCACATTTTGTTTAATTAAAAAAAAAAGAAAAAAAAAAAAAAAGTCTGCTGGTTTACAAACCAGTCTGCTGTGCTGTTAGGGTTTTTTTTTTTTTCCCCAGGGAAGTATCAGAAGGGACCCTTGCTGGGCTCCTGTTCAAGTTCCTAAGGACACTCTTTCTCAGGCCTGCCCTGCCGTTTGCGGTGAGCTGGGGCACGGGGGCGCCCCAGCCCCGGGATGCTGGGGGTCAGGCCGGCTGCCGGCCCGGGGCTGAGGGGCTGCGG
>WAAD01032197.1:539251-561004 GCA_013389945.1 Fregata magnificens | reverse complement strand
GAAAGGGCAAGTTTGGCTTATTGTTTCCTTCTCCCTGTACTGACAACTGCAAATCATTTCCAGGATGGATTAAATTACGTGGGGGGAGGCAGGAAGGGAGGCTAAGAGGGAGATGTGCAATGCAATACACTTTGCGTGATTTGCAATTTAGANGGGGAGGAAGCAGTTGGCAGGTCTCTGACTCCAAATATTTCTGAAATGATTATACATTTTATTAATCAAGGTCAAAGTAACCTCATTTGGCCAGTATTAATGAAAACATAGGGTATGTGTTAACTAAAAATCACTTCACCAATGAAAATTGAGATACATTAAAATTCGGTGGCGAGCAATTTACAGTGTGTGGGTTTCAGATGCCATCTACTGGGCAAATCTCACGCTATAAAATGACAAGTACACCTTTACTCCTGGGCTTGCATCTCCCCTCTCTTCCTCCCTCAGCAGTTTTCCCTCAGTGGTTCCAGCTCAAGAAACCTTCTAAATACGTTTCACTTTTGCTTGAGAAGTCAGAAGGATTTGTGCTGTACTCAAGTGCTTTGCTTTGCTGAACTGGGGGACAGAGTTGCCCGTGACAGTGTATTAAAGGTTTAATGTAAAAATACTTGCACAAATTTCTCTATAAACACTTGTCAGAGAAAGGTATTTTGCAATATAGGTACAGTGCAGAGCACAAAGATGATTCATGTCAGGAAAACCACTCCCAAGCACCTAAAAAAAAAAGTCATCTTGAAATAGGATATATTGTGCCATAAGGTCAAATAACCACTCGAAGTCATGTTACTTGGGAGTATCAAAAAACCCCAAAAGAAGCCTAAAGGAAACACTAATTTATCACAGTTTTGGCTCATGGCATGAGCTACGCACTGCAAGCACACTGCAGTCAGTGGGAGTCTTTCTATCTACTTCACAGGCTTTGGACTGGAGTCAGACTGACTGCCCTATCTGGCTTTTCTGAGTAAGTATCTTTCACGTTTGATGACTCTGAGTCTGTTTTCCGATTACTTTGCTTCAGCACTGCACCAGAACCAGAAAGGATCAATCCGTTAAATAAAGCAAGAGGCCCTGCCTGGGGAGCTCCCAGCACATAGCCCTAATTCGAGCAAGCAGGTCCTTCAGGACAAAGCGCAGGCAGAACTGGCTTTTTGGATCCTGGGCTAATAAAAACCCAGATTATTCTGCACATTCAGCAGTCTTTTGTGAACTACAGTTCTGGTTTTCAGGCCCCTTCTCCGCTTCTTTGATCTGCTACAAAGCAAAGCTACCATGCAGTTTAAATTAATTTATCTTATATTGCATCAGATTACGAGTACACATATGGTCATTTTCTTTCTCCTTCCCCTTCTCCATCTCCCTCTCTCTCTCTAACCCATCTCCCAAGGCTGTAGATTTATAGACAAACAATCATACTTTTTTTACCTTTTTTTTCAGTGTTGTTTCATTTTAATAGGACCAGTGGGAATTGGCCTACTTAATGGGACAAGCTTTGAAACTTTTTGTAAATAAATCTTATTCCAAACTGTGAGAAATAGGCAAAACCTAAAAAATATCACAAACCCCCTTAAATCTGAACAAAAAGGTTAACCAAATTGGCATGGGCTGATGCAAGGTACAAACCATTTTATTTGGGTAATTTTGAACGTGTGATTTCTAATAGATTTTGTAATATGTTGTCAATAACCTATACTTTCAAACAAAATTATTTTGAAACATAAGACAGGGCTTTCTCAATTTTGAAAATATTAAATTAATATCTTGGTAATTTTGAAAAATGCTCTGAGCAATTTTTAAGTTCAGGAGGTAATTTCAACTAACACATTTCTATTAAAAGTTTGTACAAAAAAAATGTCTTTTTTGATAAGCCCATTTATTAAATAGTTCCCAAACCACTACACTTCTTTAGTAGCTACTGCTTTTTTATCAAATCAGAATAAAAGAGCAAACCCAGCAAGACAGCAATTTCTTGAGACCATATTGGATAAATCCAGAAATCCAGCTCTGTCCCAAAATATAATCAGTGTTACATAATCTACAGTAAGTGCACCACATAAAGATAAATCAGCACCTGTCAACTAATGAGGAAGGATTATCATTATATTATCCCATAGTAACAGTTCTTTCTCCTTTCCTCAAAAATCACTTTTAAAAACCTGCTTTAAATGCCTGTTTTAAAAGACTGCTGTTATAAAATGTAACTTCCCATGCTAAAAACTCTCTTCAAATTCTTTCTCTGGAACCACATTCTAACAAGAAAGCAATAAAACTGCATACATTGTGAAAGATAAAAATACTTTATGTTAGCAGTTAAGAAAAGGGCTTGTTCTGGGTCAGTTGTTCTCTGTCTGTTGACACAGCAGAAGCAGCCTAGGCGAAGACCTGCCAGGTGCCTCTGAACCACAGTCACAGGGGAGGAGGACACAGTCCCAGACTTTGAAGTTCACGGGAGCTCTGGCCCCAGTCAATGGGTCAGGTGTTTACCGGCAGTGGGACCTGTATATTTTGCAACTTTGCTTTCGAGTCAAGCAGTACTGGCCCTCACCCTCAGCCACCCAACCCTAATCATAGACAAATGTGCAAGGGAGCCAACTTTATTTTCTTCCTTATCATTCTCCAGGACTTTTCCTCTGTTCCCCCCCACCAACAGCTTCCTTTTGCACCCTGGCTTCAGGCCCAGAGCTCCCCTGGTCTCCTCACCATGCAAAGACTCTCCAAATTACCACTTGCTTAGTCTGGGGTGGGTTACCATGCCACGATATCTGCAATTTTGTTTGTTCTCACACTGGAAGAGAGGCTTCTTTTCACAGCAAAATATGTAGAAAGACCAATAGGAAACAAAGCTCAGAATCGCAGAAGCATTAAAGCACAACATTTTTACTGAAATTAATGACAGTAAAGTACCTACACAGGACTCAGGGCCAGATACACAAGGATTTCAGTTGGGAAATCAAGTTCCTAAATGTGTCTTTAATGCCTAATGACCTTAACCCCCAGTTTTTCAGAAGGTAAAAACAGTGAATGTAGAGTTTTTTGAAACACTGTTCAGTTGTTTCAAAATGGATTCCTGGGATTCACATCTCTGGAATTAATAGCATGTTAAGAAAAAAATTATGTGAGAGTTCATAAGGAACAATGTTTGCAATATGTTTAATTCCTTTTGCCTCCATAGACACAAAAAGAAAATTGTTATTCTTCCTACATGACTAATTCACAGATTTTCTTTGAGATGGAAGTATTTGCAATGTAAGCTCTTCTGTTATGAAGCACAGATAGAAAATAATCATCTCAGTATATCTGAACAGACTCATGGCCATGTTTATTGCTGTTACCTATGTACCAGGTACGTCCATTACATTCACTCCCAAACTTGGAGCCATAAGCCCCAAAGTGCCACAAAGTGTGAGAGTATTTGGTGGGAGATGGGAAGCAGAGAAGAGTAACAGGCTTGGAAATCACTAGCTCTGGGGTTATACAGTATCAGGGATAGGCGAGATGGGTGGTCACAGGCAGAATGCATGAACCTACAGTTCAGAAAGTTTCCTTCATTGCCTACTCAGCTGTAAGAAGCAGGAACAAAAGCAGATGCCAGTCCCACCAACAAACACCACCTAGATGAACGTCAACACAATATTCAGGTACAGGATCAACTGCAGATCTAGGGGAGGGTGCTATGCAGAATTTTGCTGTTTGCTTAAATATAGCCTTGACTAAAACAGTGCTGTCAATGTTGACGAAGCAAAATACTCTAGGGGTCTAAAGGAGGACAGAAACTATAGCCAGTTTAGAGCGCAAATCTCTCCAGATGCAGGAAATACTATCCGCACTAATCATTTAGTCATGTTGAAGTGGAGTAAGTGGTCACCCTGAGTTTGCCTGAATGCGTATGTGAAGCAAGCTTATTTTGCATGAAATCTTCTTTACAAGCACAGTAGTTGTCTCCTGTATGTATTAAATTTCAGGAGCTTCTCTCAATGCCTTTTACTTCCTTTAGGTCTCCAGCTAAAATGCTGGGATAACTGCTTGTGTTTCCTACTTGTCTGGCACTGTCAGAGGGAGAAGGCAGTGATTTAATCCATATCTAATAAAAGCAACTTTCCCAACACTCCCTACCAAGAACTTTCTTTCCCTCCCACAATATCCCCATGTGCTTAAAAAGTAGCCGTGACAATTCTTAAGCATGTTGTGTAGCTAAAATATAAGACACCAGTTAATGAACTATGGACCCCTAGATCTGAATGGGAAAGTATGCCACATATGCTTAGATAACATCAGAAATAGAAAAGTCATGGGAAAGGAACTTAGAAACTACATTAGCCTAAGAAATCCAGGATAAAAATCTAGCCCAGACCTCTGAGGGCACAGGTCTTTGAGGCCTTTCACATGACCAAATTATTTCATCATTTGCAGTGTTCAGGGGCAATTCAGCCTGTGATTGCTTACTTAGTAAGTGGCAGGTTTTTTCAGGCCTATATACCTTGCTGAAAATGCTGGTATTCTGCACTAAGTACTGTTTGGGAGTATGGGGAAAGGTGGTAGAGGTTAGGATATTTCTGATCTATATAATCTCAAAGGAAGTGGATTACCTCAGCACCTGAGATCCTGTACTGGCCTCTACCTACTGTCCTGTGGCTTCGATAATTTCAAGGTAGAAATTGAGGACAGGAGGTTTTTGTAACGCACTTTCATATGGATTTTCCCTTTAGCTTACCAGAGCCCACATCCCAGCCTCCATATCACGTAGCTGGGCTCATGTGAACTCAAAGGCTATTTCTGGAGGGAAGGAACAAGCATATAGTAGAGGGGATGGGAAACTTTAAATACAGAGTTAGGGAGAGGGGAAATCCCTCTGCTCCATCTGGTCTCTGCAAAGACCATACCTATACTAAGGACATTGAGTGAACATATTTTGTTAAGAAAACAAGAAGTTATTGTACTTACAAAGAACTTGTGCTTAAGAACATAATTTTTGACTACTTACTGGGTACTGGCATTTGTGTCTGTCTTGTCTACAGTTTGCTTTTGGGTACTTTTGATATGCAATACATATTATAAATACTATTCTTTTGTCCATATATCCCCAATTATGCTGAAAGATTCTCAGATTTTAAAGATTAAAAATATGCCCCCTAAATTCAGCATTGCTGTACAACAGGCCAGTTCTTGAATGAGAGGTCAGCAGATACAAAGGAATATAAGGGGAGGCTGGGAGAACCTTAAACAAGAGCAGATGTGCAAATTTCACAGTAATGAGAAAGAATTAAGGATTTCAGAGTTGAATACCTAAAGTGAAAATCCATCTTCTATTTTAGTTACTTTAACAATGAAAGAACTCTCCATGTGATCTACTTTTTTCCACTAGTCCAAATGTGTAAATCTAGAATTAAAATTACATTTTAAAATATATATCTATTTCAAAGAACACCCTGGCAAACCTGCTTTCTCTTTTTCTCTCATGCATCTCCTCACGCACCTCTTTTTCCTGTGTTGATCTTCCAGGGCATGAGTCTGTGGGGTTGAAGTCAGCTGAACTTTTGTTGTTGGCTCCACTGGCAACAGGTTAAGACACAAAACTCATAACCTGTCTGCAACTGTCCTGATATCTGTATCTCTTCTTTGTGCCAAGGATCTGAATACAAACAATAACTTCAGATGAAGGGTGCTTCACTACCTTTCAAATAGTAAATCTTGGAGAAGAACTATTAGCCCTGGGACGAAACAATCCTTTATTCTCACTTTGCTATTATGCAAATTAATTTAATAGATTTCTAACCTTTACAGCTATAATATGTAAATTGCCACCTCCTTACAAACAGGATTACCTCACCTTCATTCCCTTGATTAAATAAGAAATAAATGGCACAATAAGAAATTATTTGTAGGGATGTCAGTTTATTTGCATATACTTTGGTATTCTCTTTGTAGTACATGCAGCTTAGGTTAACCAGTCAGGTGCTCTCTTCATTATATTTTTTTCTGATATATAATGCAAGGAAACACACACAAGAAAGCTTTTAATAGCTGTTAATCAAGCCAGGCCAAAAATGAAGGCTAAGTTTACAGCTGAAAGGCTTTGCAGGTATAGAGATTCTGGTATATTATCATGGTAAAAAGTTAGTGCAGATGTGGTTTATACAAGCAGACAAACACTTTTGCCACTACAGTTTATTCTAAGCGTTCCTTGTTTCTGGTGTCCCAGGTCAAATATATTAGAGTAGCTAAGCACAGTTTTATGGCTGGAACTCCATCTGCTCTTGGCAATTTTAATAGCACAGCTATTCTGGTCACACATCATGACTCATCACATTCTTCCTGGCAGAAGTTTATACTCTAGCTAGAGAACTGCTGCCAAGCAATTATATGTGGTTTGTGACAAAGAGAAAAGAAACCACCCAAAAGCTAAAAGTAAATTCTTAAAGAAATACCAAAATTAAGGTGAAAAACTCTGAAAGCAGGATAAAATGCCTCTCCCCTCATTGCACAAAAATCCTGACCTTCATTACACACACAGTTCTTGTGGATGCTAGTAAGTTATGCCTTGAATTGCTCGTGCTCAAAACTCAGCACATCAATATGCTCAAGTTATGGCCAACGCTATCTAAACCTTGACATCATTCAAATAGAACCTTTCCAGCATTGGGTAGGAATGCCTTGATCTTATACCAGCACCGGATAAACATCAAATCCTATTTACTCCTCAGTCTCCTACTTCAACACAGAAGGATGTAATTCATACTCCATGTGATTGTGAAAGACCAGGGTATTTCTGAAATCTTATGGCAGTGAAAATAGAATAAACTGAGTTTTACTGGAGTGGAACTGAAGCAAAATACAGGTGATCTTCAAATAGTGATAATGAACCTTAACTACATTCAGCCTTGTACTCTCCTACTATTAGACTGCATATACTTCAGGCACTGAAGAGAAAAGCTTTTAACTTACACACACAAATGACAAAGTAACCTACACATTTTATCAATTATTAGGACTTTTAAATAGCAGGAACAACAACAACTCCCAAAGGCACTGCAGACAACATAAACATGCAAGTCACCTAGTAATCGTAATCCAGCCTACAAGACACACAAAGAAAACTTTTGTGTATGGAACATGATTTCAGAATCTCATGAGACCAGAAAGCTCTTAGTGTTTCAAAAAGAGATTAAATGTTAACTCCATTGGTCTCTTTCGTCTGAAACTCACTCTTCCTATGAAATTCAACCTTACACAAAGAGCCAGAATCAGGATTAAGGATCTCATAAACCCCATTTAATTCCTTAAAAAGGCTTCTGTGCAGAAATGAATTCCAGTCTCTGAGAAAAGTTGTACAATTAACAAAAGCATGCCAAAAAAAAAAAAAAGGCATTTAGAATTAGTTTGAGAACTCTATGCTCTAGAAAACTTTTTAAATTTTTGGAAAAACTTTTCTTCTAAATGGAGATGTACATTCTTCAAAATATGCACTGAAATAGAATATTAAAGTATTTTCTCCTAAGAAATTATAACTATTAAGGTCAATTTCTCTGTTGCCACCGGCTACAGTGATAGCAAAAAATGACAAGAATCACATCAAAGTCAGCCAGCAGCTACCAGGGCTTCTGGACAGGCTTATCATTTGCAGGGATTCTCCCTAAAATTAAGGAAATGGTCTTCCATTGAAGAGGAACAGGAGGCAGAGAAATGCAAGATAAGGAGTCTTCTGTAATACTCTCTTCGCATACCCTGTAGGAGGTTGAGTTCAACAAAGAGAGAGAGAGAGAACAAAAGAATCAAAGAAAGGAAGATGACCCTGTATTCAATTTCTACACTCCAGGCACAGTCTTACTTGGGGGCCTCCCTATGAGTCCTAGCAGCTCTTTCTGGTGATAAAACAGTTATTGTCTGGTTAATTTACATCTCTATTTAATGCATGACATAAATGGACTGAGCCGTGTGTTTGGTGAAGGGACAGGGAGTCCCTACTGACTAAGCTGGTGAACAGTAAAAAAGAACAGTCCCTTCTAAGGAACTGCAATGCTGAAACTCTTCGTGCCGTCTGAAAATTATTTTAAAAGCATTAGAGCTCATTGCCGTGGGTTCCCTTGGCTAAACCTCTTGTCAAACTCAGACGTGGCTTGGCATTCCCGCTCTAACAAGCTGTTGAGCTATTGCTTTCTGTCAGAGAGCAAGAGCTACCTTGGTGGCGGTGGCTGTGCCTGTACCAGACAGGCCTAACCTCCTCATAAGTAAGCTTGGGGGTGTTCCTCTTTAAAAAATGAAAAAGAGCTCCCCCCCTCTCCTTTTTTTCAGTTGGGGTAAATTCCAGCATTATTATTTGAGCATGAGCCACCCTAATGCTCAGTATGCCTGGGAGTCATAGAGGGTTTGCAAATGCTGCAATGCTGCAGGAAACAGTCCCCGGGAGATGTGGGCTCCGAGCTTCCCATTGCTTACCTTAGGGAAAGGAGAATACCCCAAGCAGGAAGGGTCTGTTTTATGGAAGGGATGTCTATATAATCCTGTACATCACTGAACCCCAGAAAAGCTCAAGCTTCAGAGAAACTGTAATGTGAACATAGCAGTAGCCAGACAACTAACAGATCAGTCGGAAAGCAGCATAGCAAATACTCAGCAATGAAAGTAGCTAGCAACAGAAGTGGCTAGTGGGGGCTGCCACTTAAAATAAATTCAAGTTTCTAATATATTAATTTCTCTATTATCATAGGGACTGGGATTCCACAGTAAAATAGAAAAGTCAGTACTGGGGAGATGCTGTAGCCATCACACAGCATAGTGATTCCACAAGCCCAGTAAAAAGGCTATGGTACACATGAAAATCAACTGCATTTATTTTTTACGTGACAGGTGAGTTTGCTTAATGTGTAGGGAACATTTTAAGAAATTTAGAAAGGAGCTTTGAGGAAAATGGGCCTTTTGGAAAATTGTGTCTCTTGACTGGAAGTCTGCTTCTAAAATCTGAGGATACAATATGATCCCACACTGCAGACTCCCCTGGGACTAGGACTCATCTGAAAAATCATCAGAAAAATCAAGACAAGATCTTTCAGCATTGTGCATAAGAAAAACTTCTTAGCTGTCCTTCAGAAGCCAGTATTCATAACTGAAACTCTTCGTGTCATTTAAGTAAAAAAAATATTTAGTATATATTTTCTTCAGTTACATATAATATTTATTGTAATGACCTCATTCCTGTCTCCTGTACTAGAGTAGTACAACTACAAGGTTTTCTTCAAGCCTTTTATCACTAGGTGGCGACGGCAGAAGCAAGAAACGCGATGAAGACCGGGGACAGAGCAGCACCCCGAAATGTTAACTTCCACCACAGTTTGGAGGAAACATTAAATCCTGGGCAAACTCTGATCCGTTTACTTATTCGAAAATTCACGTACTGCCTTTAAATTTAAAGCAATTAAAAGAAACATCAGCCCAGGACTGTAAATCCCTTAACACAATATAATCCTTGAATTATAACCATTCTAATCCTTGCAATATAAACATTTTGGTAGGAATTCAACCCGCCATCTACATAAACACCTGTCTGCACCTCTTCAACATGTGAAATCCATAGCAGTGCTGTGCAAATAAGATGAGAAATAATTGTCTTTCATTCCCACGTATTTCCTCTCCTTGTGGTTTCGTTACCACCTATTTTTAAAGAAATATATGGAGATGTTTACAAGGTCTTGTTAAAACAGCACAAAAACCGTCAGCAGAATGAGTTCCAAGGTAGCAGTAGTTTTCTGCCACAGACCAGGCAAAGCAGAGCAAATTTAAGACACAAATCTTGTTATTAAAATGCATCTGTAGGAGTATTAGCGCTGAACAGAATCCAGCATCCTATTCAATAGACATTTTAAGCAGAAAAACAACAGAAGCTCATTATTGTACATTTTAATAGTTTCCTGTATATACTCATCCAGAAAATGTCTCGTTCTTGGAGCAGCTAAAGTAGTGCAACTTACTTCCTTATGAATTTATTGTACCCTCCATCTTCCAAACTCCTCTGCTGCAATACTCCCACTTTCCTGTGTGACTAAGACAACACTCAGGCCACCTCCCCATCCCCTAACCTCCATTTTTGGGGTTCCCCACATAAGGGCCAGCCCCAGCTGAGAGCAGCACGTGCTCAGCAATTCGGTGCATGCTGTGAAGTTGCTATTATCAAGAAAAAGAGCCCTGTGCTCAGCTGGCAGTTCTCTCCTCGAGCACTGTCACTAGTAGGACCTCTCTACGTCACCTAGCCTCTGATCTTCCACACAGATACAGCATGAACCGCAGAGAACCAGAGCCCTCGGCGCGCTCCTGCTTCTGGCTGAGAGGCCCAATGAGGAGCTGCAGGCACTGTACCCAAAACGTGATTTACAGACACCAAATAAAGTGGTGTTGTCTTCTAAGAGGCCCATGGAAGACGGGTGGGCTGGCAGAGGCTTTCCCAAGCATGGACACCACTGGGATTTCTGCTCTGGCTGGGCCCCAGCCCGGCACCCCCAAAACATCCCCGTAGTTAGGGCTGCCACAATCTGCTTTCACATCCCCCATCATTTGGGGGTTGAATGCCATAAATCTAGCGGGTTTGTTCCCAAGGCTGCAGTGAAGAGGAGTGCTGGCAGCTCTGAAGAAGCTGCTTTGGCAGGGTAAGCCTCAGGCCAGGCTGTTCCCCAGTGACCGGCCAACGGTGGTGGTCGCTGGCAGACCCTTTGGCGGGTGCCGTACCTCACAAGCCCACACGGATTTTCCTCAGGAATGCACCTAGGGCGAGCAGAAATGCGATCACAACTAAACCACCACACTCTAACGCTGCTTGAGACCTGCCGGATGAGGCACCGGAGGGAGGAGAGCGAGGCGCGCTGCCCCGTGCCGGCGGGAGGACTCGAACCCGCCACCTCAGGCTCTCCAGCACTGCGCGCCAACCCGCGGAGCCCGGGCACACCACGTGACACACCTGCACTGCAGCATGCCAGCACTTCCGTAAACATCGCGACGGCCGAGTGACAGGGAGCGGTGGCCAATCGCGGCGCGCGGAGAGCCAGGGGGCGGTAGTCTCTCCTCAGCGGCTGCAGCGCTTCACCGCGGGAACGTTAACGGTAAAAGTAACGGCTCCTGCGGGACGGGGAGGGTCTNCTACAGCTGAGGGCGGCGGCTGTGGGCGCCGGGCCGCTCCCCAGTGAGGCCTGCTGATGATGAGCGTGAACGAGCGGTGTACGCTGCTCCTCGGGAGCAGGGAAGCTCTCTGCCTCGGCTGTAGGCTTCCAGAGTTGGAGGGGATGATGGGATCTGTAGTTGCACTTCAGACCTGATTTTTCCAGTTCATTCATGCTGCGTGTGGGCAGTTCTGCTCTTCTACAATTTTTGACTCAGGTATATCCTCTTCAGAAGTTATTGTGCATGCTTAGTTTTGTTTGGTGCTGATTTTTGCGTGTGTCTTTTAATAATGATACTAAGTCATAAGCATATGTAATAAAATAGGCATGCCCTTGTACTTTTTTTTTTTTTTTTTTGAATGGCACAATGTAGTAAGTGCTTTGTTTTACCAGTTTGTATTTTGGTCACAGCTTTCCAATGGAGATAAAAGCAGTTGTCAGAAGATATGAAACAAGAAATAAGACAGCGGGAACAGAACTGTCATCCAAATCCCGAGTTGACTGGAGACGCACTAAAAGGGAGCTCATACTACTTGACAGCAATGATGAATCCTCAGGTACCTCTGAGGAGGAAGAGTCTACCGCATCAGAAGATGAAGTAGAGGAAAAGGATGAAACTGTTGCAAAGAACAGCCTTTCAGATCAGGAAGAGAAAAGCCAAAATGGGGAAGAAGTAACAGAAGATGGTGAGGATGAGCGCATCGTGCCTGGGAAGCGTAAAAGATTGAACACCTCTGTCTTGTATGACAGTGATGAAAGTGAGGACAGTGATATACTTGTTAGAAAAGTTTTTGCTAAACGCCACTGTATAATGGATGAAGATGAGAGTTCTGAAGAACAGCAACCTGATAAAACCTGCCCTACAGAAAATGTTTCTATTAATAGGAAACAGAAAGTGTTTGCAAAATTGAAAGAACTTGCAAGACAAAGAGCAACTCGGACATCCTGCAGCAGTGAAAATTGTGAGGTCTGGATCTTATCTTTGAAATTCAACTGGAGAAAATACTGAATGTAGGGGAAGGCGAAGACTGATAGATAGAAACCAGTGGGGTTTTATTTATTTTGGTTTGTTTTTTATTTATGACAAATCAGTAGTTCTGTCACATTTTAACAGTTGTCACATTAACTAGATAACAATATTGACTGCTGAAAACCTTTATCTTGGGTTTAATTTTAATCACTGAGGATTTAAGAATTTCCTTTCATTCACTCTTTCAGGCATTCTGATGACTAAGCAACTTAGAACACGGGTATCTATCTTCTCTATGTAGTCAGAAAGGAAAAACTTCTTCCATTCCTTTTCTTCCGTAAGAAGAGACGCATGAGAGGACTATCAAATGATTTTTATGAAGAAGTAAAATACCTGCTGAAGTAACTTAGAGATCTCATGTTAGCTTAATTCCTACCAATAGACTGAAGAGAGGTACATGGAGATGGCTGATTTAAAGCTGAAAGTAACTGTCATCTAGCATAGAGTGATGTATTTTTTGGAAACATATTATTTCTTGTTAATTGAACAAATGGTGTTATTAGAAGGTCAAAAATTTTATCCAGTACATGTAGTATTTCATCAGTGCAAATACTACAATTCTTGTGTTTGAAATACGTTTTTAAATTTAATTAGGATTCTAATGATGAAGCAGAAATGGAAGAGGAACCACTCTGTCGCTTGCCTCTCACACCAACAGAAGGTAGTGAAACTGACAGTGACAGCATGAAAGATTTTATAGTAGAGGAAGAAGATGATGATGATGACGACACAGAGCATGTAAAGAGTGAAAACCAGCCACAACAGAAGGAACTAAATGCATCAAATAGCGAGTTGCTGGCATACTACGTCCCACACTGTAAGATCAAAATTAGTGACAATTCTGTAGGTATAACTTGCTTGTAGTGCTGTAATAAATATTAATGGACTGTAAATACAAATACTATGTAATAGGATATGATAGTTTAAAAGCGGATTCCTAAAAGGCTTCAATTTATTGTGGAAGTGCTCTGATGTCCACAGTAAACATTTACAGTCTTTCTGTATCTTATTAAAGGGAGGGTATAATTTGGTGGGAAGGAAGGGAAACCCTATTGCACAGATTTTTTTAAGCTGGTCTGATTTAGGGTAACGTAGGCTACTTATGATGCATTCATTCCTGTGGAGACCTAAAAGCTTGTGATATATGCTAAGAGCAGCTATGTTAATTCTGGCCATATTCTGTTCTGGAGAGTGATGTAAAATTCTTGCCATGAGTTTGGGGTTTTTGGGGCTTGGCTTTTTTTTTTTTTTTTAATGTATTTTTATTCCATGGCAGTGAGACTTGGGAGTAGAGGTCTATAGGGGTTTCTGAATTCATTGGTCAATTTCAGCTGAACTGCACAGAGCGAGAAAACTTTTCAAGTTGATCTTTTATGAAAACGGGTATCTGGATGGAGCAGAGAGATTTGAAACAGAACTTTGTGGTAGTTCTCTTCTTACATGTTTTGTTGTTCAGAAGCAGGTGTGTACTGACTGGACAGTCGGTACTAGTGTAGATGGTCACAAGCATTTGTGGTATTTCTTCCCCAGTAAAGACCTGAGCAGAACTGTGTGTATTTGAAAGAAAGTTAGAAAAAACCAAAAAACCCCAACAAACAAATATAAAACCCCGATAAGCCTGGCCTTCTCTGGTTTGCATTATTTCCTGCTATTCATAGAACAAATTATTCTTGTCTTTTAGTGTTTGTAGCTCTTACTGTGGGTTCTTCTTGCTGAAAGGACATGTGAGTTTAGGATGCTAAATTTCATTAAGATCATTGGGGTGAGAAGCACTATTTAAAGGGTGTGGATGTTGTACATTGAAATTATTTTTAAATCCATATTTAAATGACTTTAAAATTCTAAATTTACAATAATGGAAAAAAAGAATTCTTCTCACAGGACTTTTAACATTGCTTACTTTTTTTCCTTTTTTTTTTTTTTTTTTTTTGTAAAATCTGGTTATATTGGTTTCTTCCCAGTATCTCGCTGTGATCATTATGTACACTTCAAAAGAATAGTAAAGGCTTTCCTCATAAATGCAATTGATGGCACTTTTCTGAGCTCATTATATGGTAAGTAAATTGCATAATTATTAATTAATTAGTATTATTTAGTTAATTAAATGAATTACTTAACTAATTAATTAATTTAATAATTAAATAATAGTGGATTCAAAATTATACAAAGACGTTTATTCTAGGGAAAGATGTGTCTCCTGAGTAGAGTATAGGACTGTGAGTCCTGAGATCTGTTCTTGGTTTTGCTGCTCTGTAACTTTGGGGGTGGGGGTGGGGGGGAATCTATCTGAAAAGGGTAGAGTAATCTTGGAAAAATGTGTAAACTTAATTCTTTTAAGCCTAGAAGACATTCTGAGATGTAGGGAAGTGTTTCTGTGTTACTGATCAGTAGTAACAGTTCCAGCATGAAAGCGAAATTAATTTCAAAGTAGATATCTCTATGAAAACATTGCAAGGTCAGCTGATTTGTCAGAATGTTGCATGCTTCATAGATTTTTCAAAGGAATTTGATAGATAATAAATAATTTTAGTTACGGAGATTACTCCATATCTGATTTTTTTTTTTTTTTAACATCTGTGCTTTCAGATAAAACAAATAAATTTCAGCTGCAGTCAGTCCTTCTTGTCTTGTTCTTGCTGAGGATGTGCTTTTTGGCATTTGGCCTAGTGGGGCTGAATGGCCACCTCACATGTAGTTTCAGAAGCGCTGTAAAGATGGGATTAATGAGAGGACTGTCAGTGTCAGGTTGTGGAAGGAGTCAGCAAAGTGCCAAAAAGAGGAGGTACACCACAGACTTCAGAATAAAGGCTGTGTATTCTTGGAGCTAAAAATGTCCTTCATCTGCCACTGCTAATTCTTTCAGGTGTTAGTTTTGTTTTGTTTTGTTTTACTACGTGAAAACAAGCTTATGAAAAATAATAAGTAAACTTTGCCAATTTTATGTTGTAATAGCTTTCTTCTATTTGAAATTGTATCTGCTCTACAAAACTAACAGCTTATTGCCAAGGTGCTGGAAGTAGAGCAGCTATGTGGGTGAGTTGGAGGTTGTATTCTGTCTTTCTGAAGAACATTGTAATAGTATGAACATAGCCTAGCATTACAAAGATATATTTTTATAACACAGAATGGATTTTTCTGAGTTAATGGAAGTGAACCTGTTAATTAGTTTGAATCAGGAGCAGTTACTTTAATATCAGAGTTCAAACTTGCTTTTTATTGTGAGAGGGTTTTTTTTTTTATGGTCTAGCACAGCCTCTTCAAGCTTTTGGTATAGCTGACTTACTGAAAATGTGTGTGTGTAAAGTGTATATGGAAAAACAATTAATTGTAATTATGGTGGCTATAGTGACAATGACAATTAACTGGTTTTATATAGAAAGCTAGATAGCCAGTGGTCCATCTCAGTTCTGTTTCTTTGATAACAGCATTGCTAAAAGACTAGGGAAGGTAGCTGAATTAATTTGTGTGTCTGTACATGCTGAAGCTCAAGACAGTACGAATTGGCCTGTGCCTATGAAAGTCCTGTTTAATTCCTGGAGTCCAACACATATTTGGGAGACAGTTGTGGAATAGTGGTAGTTTTCCTCATCCTCATACTTGTTTATTTCTTCTGCTTGAGTAAGTATTTGGAAGTACTTGTGCTGCCTAACTCAAGGCATCTGACTGTGCTGCTGAAGTGTAAAGGTCAGTTTCTATGTGTTCTTTATAAGTGACGAAGAGAGTTGTCAAAATTTCTGCTGTGAAGCAGCTCAGAGCAGTTTGTTTTCATGGATTGCAACCTCCTCCCTTATACATTATGAACAGCTTACATAAACTGGACAAAAAGCAAGATACTTCCCCCCACACCCCTTTCCATTCTTTTAAATGGGCTTGAGTGAATGGGTCTCCATTTGGCATGACAGCTTTTCACTTTAACCTTCATTGTAGAATTTATTCATGTACCTCTTGTGGTACAGACTTCTAAAATAATTAAATATATTGGTTTATCAAAGATGTACGGATCACTTTTATGGATAACAGTAGCAAATGTATTCAGTAATAATTTGTTAAAATCATTCATAGTTCTTAGTATGCAGAAGCATAATGTCCTTGAAAATCTTATTTGAAGAAACACGTACAACATAGGGTGGTCAGCAAATTAGTAATGACTCTCACTGAACAGATGGAACAAGACAAAAGAAGTATGCACAAGATATGTTGCTCTCACTTCATTATCTGGATGACCGCTTCATTCAGCCTCGTCTTGAGAACTTAATCTCTAGAAGTCGCTGGAAAGATCGATACAAGGTATGTCGTTTCTACTTTAAATAGTGAAGTGGGCTCCAAATCATATTGTTACTGACAGATTTTTTTTTTTAATACTGTAATTATCAGTAAAGGTACAATAATCGCTATAATTATATATACTGTTTAAATAGAAAATCATTGTTCTTTACCTTATGTAACTTGTTTTGATATGTGTAAATATCAGAAGTATTTAATAACTTTACAACCAGATAAACATTCAGGTAACAGAACAGAATCTGTTCTCAGTTATGTGAATGCTTCTTCTGCTAACTCTAGCAGATGACTTTTTGAGGATTTTTGGGGGACTTGCTAAATGTTATAACAAAATTTCTTCCTCCTCCCACAAAAAGATAAACCAGTATGTTCATAATGAACCTTCTACTACTTAAAAAAATGAAGTCAATATACAGTAATCTAGTCATTGTATGCAAATTACTAGAATAGTATTAGTGTGATAGTTGTGGTGATCTAATAATCACTGCAGTAATGGAATATGGCCAGTGGAGAGATACACTGTATTTATTTGAAGTAGACCAACTGATATAGTTGCACGCCCACCCCCTCCAAAAAAAGGAGATGAGGGAAAAGTAAGTGCCAGGATGCAGGAGCCATTCTTCAGATCTGAAGCTGAAAGAAAGAATTAATGAACTAGAACTGAGTGAAGTGTTGGAAAATTATTGAGAAGGTATATGTTCACAACTGAATGGTGAAAGACTGCAGATTTGAATCTCTTTGGTTTCTCTTGCACTGATTTGGTGTGAGTACAGAGTAATCAGCAGCCTATTTGAGGCATCTTTCAGTTTACGGAGATCTTCAACATCTGAAATCTGTTTTTCAGGAGCGTGTGGATTGTTACCCAGATGTTCGCATAATCTTGAAAAATGCAAAAAATATGTCTTGTCAGGCCTGTGAATTGAATCGGTATTGTAAGTTTAATGTGCTGCTCTCTGGGAAGCTTTATAATAGTAGAACTATGGAAGCAGATGACTTCATGTCAGATGACAAGCAGGTAACTTCAAACAAACACCCTGTATAATTATTTTTAAGCTTTGTCTCGTGTTACAGAAAGTCATACAAAGAATAGAAATCCTATCAACACATCTAATGTCTGTAAAGCTAGAGGCAAGACTTAAGCTACTGTACTACATGTCTAACCCCTATTCATTTTTAAAATATGAGGACCATTTTGCAGTTTGGAGGAGTATAGTCTTGGATTTTATGAAGGAAGTTCCTATAAAACTTGAAAGGATGAACAGAGGCATTCCCCCTGGCCCCTCCCCATCCTTTCTTCTATCTTGGGAAAGAGGTAATGAAAAGTATCCTCAAATAAACGTAACTTTTATCAAGAAAATAAATCTGATGGTTTTGTATTACCTTTGGTTTTGCCTGCATCACAATGATCAGTGTGCTGTTTCCTCCTCACTTTTGCCACTTAATATTAGTACCTGATGCAGCGTATGTACTTGCACTGCAGTAAGCGCTAGTAAGTATACCCAACCACGAGCTGGACTTCATGATAAAAAAGATAAAGGGCTCTAAGACATGCGATAGGGTTTATTGATCTTGCTTCCAAGTCAAAATTGACATTTGCCTCAATCTTTTCCTCTGCTTCAAATCTCCACAGTCTGAGTCTCATCCAGGGCAAGAAGGAAACTAGGTACATGGCATCCCACACATCCTACTCAGCATGCTTGTCTTTTGTGGTGCATGGGGAGGCAGTCTGAAACTCTGTCAAAGAGGCTGACAGCACACATGAAGATTCACATACTAACCGAAGTTCTAATACGAGCACTCTATCAGTTATTTCTAAAGTAGTTTTTTGTTTTCTCAGAGAACATTTAATAGAAGATTGAAAATCCTAAAGCAGATGCATATCTTAAAGAAAGGAAAACCAGTGGTAAAGAAGTTACACAACTGAGTGATGCTCTAAACAAGCCTGGCATTCCTGGTTTTCACCCAGTACCTAAGAAATACTATGACTTTTCTTTGTCTTGACTAGATCCTATCTCTGTATGCCAGGAGTCTGAGGCTTTAAATCAAGAATGACATTTGCCTCAGATTTACATATATTCTAAATATCAGAATGCCTTTTCACTGAAATTAGATCACTTGAAAGCCCTTTACCTTTGTGTGTGCCTATAATGCCCTTAAGACTTTCCCTGCAGGAATCTTGCATTGATTAGCTTTCAGAAACATTATAAAAGTAACTTTCTGTATAATGGACAATCATCTCCATTGAATGATTGTGTTTTCTATTTTGTTGCAAGTAAGGTTGGTTCTACATTGGGTCACTATGTTTGCTAATTCAGTGCCTACTATGCCTCTAGCATTTGGAGCGTCCATGTGTACTCCAACAGTTGTTGTTTGCTCTAAGTCAGAAGGATGACTGAAATAGTACCACTGTCATTCTAATAGTCCAAGTGCAGCCTAGTGAGAATTTACTGCTTCGTTTTTCAGATCTTTTCACATCTGCTATTTCCCATGTTGCTATTCACTCAGGACAAAGTATCTTCACATCTCAGTTGCATTGACACTTGAAATTGTTGATCTCTTTTTGAGAAGACTTGTTCCTAACTACTTCCATACATTTTATTAGAGCCTTTTTCTCATTACTGCATTATCAGAACTACTTGTCCAAACTAGAAAACCTTTCCATTTAGGTACTATTGCATCTTTTTCTCACTCAGTTGTCTCTACTAGGACATTTTGGATTAAATTATATCTTGGAATGAAACACATCTTTCACGTTGTTACATGATGTTGCACTAGGCAGTCATTTTAGATATCTTGAACAGTCAATTCTGTTACATTTCACAGCTGAGACTTCTGAAGACCTTGACTCTTAAGAACCTGGGTGTTCCTAATATTTAGGGATCTTTCCTTCAAATTAACAGCTACCAGTAATTGTTATGATTAGGTATGCATGTGACCTTCTTAAGTAATGTAGTTCATGACCTCTTATGATGAACTCAAAGCACATGATTTGTCAAGAATAAAATATTGCTACAGTTGTGTACCAAGCTGATATCCAAGTTCTGCCTTTCTTCCCTTTCAGGAGGTGTAGAAGGTATATTCCTTTTCCTTGTGAGTGTAAAAGAATTTTTTAATACAGCTGAAGTTCCTCACAGTATTTGCTGAAAAGAAAAAAAGTGTCAGAACAAGTTGTATTTACAATATACTTTGAAATGCGGTATAAGATTTCTTATATAAAAATAAAGTGAAGCCCTTGTCAAACTGGAAGTACACCTTATTGAAGCTCAAGCCTATATTGTTGGGATCTCTGCAAATATTCCAACTTAGAGATTTGAGGGGTGTCAGTGTGATTATCATTATGACCTCATACTGGGCTGTGTGTGTAATGCAGAATCTAGGAAAATCTGTGCCATGGTTTTTCTTAAATAGATTACAGACCCTTCTGAGCAGCAGTTGTTAATACTCTGTTTTGATAAGCCTGTGTGCACGATAGTCAAGAGAGCTAGGCTTTTCCAGCAAAGCTTTTCCCCTTGTTTATTGCAGGAAAACAGTAAGTCCTTGGCAATCATACTAGCACTGATACTGCAGTCCATCATACAGTCATTATTCTTCCTTACATATGGGTCTCTAAATGTAGATCACTAATTTAAAAATTTTCAGTTTTTCATGGGAGGTGCGTGCCTTACCTAACCAGAAATAATAAGTGCACTAGCACAAGAATTTGATCTTTATTGAACTACCAACTTAACTGTGGAAATAACAGTAGCAATTCCGTCACTGCTGTCCAAACGTTGTCCTACATAAAGCATTGGCTATTTTTCACTTTGGAAAAAACTTGAAATATCCTACTGAACATTGAACTAACTTGCTAGTTCATTTTTGTCCTCTTCAGCTTCACAGTAGAAAATGAGAGGTTTTTTTACCCTGTGTACCCCAGCACCTGGTGAGATGCCTGCCATGTGCATGCTCAATATAGCTCAGGGGCTGTAGAACAGACCCAGGAGAGAGAGTTATTGAGCACTTTCCAGTAATTTTTGATAGTGCCTTTGTAATGCAACATTCATGTTCTAACGGTGACCTGTAATTTAGACTGCTAAAGGTACTGTTCTCAAGTAGTCTTTGAAATTCTGCTGGCAATGTGTTGATCAACTTGTCCTGCCAATGGAGAAAAAAGGAAGGAGGAAAAAAGGCACACAAAGCTACATAAAACTGGCACTTCAAGAACTTAATTGACTGAAAGAGAAGGCAGTTCAGCACTGACAGATCAGATTGAATGGAAACACGTAGCTGGACTATTTTCTAAAGTTTTATTTGAAAATACCCAAGAAAAGTGGATGTGGAGAGAACAAAACCAGACCTCTAACCCTCTTCCTCTGCATAAAACTTTCCTTTTCTCTCATCTCTGAAGTATTCTGCTTTGCCAGTAGAAAGAGAAGAGAAACAGCTGTTCCAGTTTTGTTTAGGCTTGCAGTGATTGTTCTGCGTGTAGCTGCCAATTCTCATTCCTCCATGGTCTGGGAGAATCGAACG
This sequence comes from Fregata magnificens, assembly GCA_013389945.1. Lineage (NCBI taxonomy): Eukaryota > Metazoa > Chordata > Aves > Suliformes > Fregatidae > Fregata > Fregata magnificens. The sequence continues at coordinate 540,052 of WAAD01032197.1, read as the reverse complement.
GTTTAGAGGTATAGGTGTCCCCCACACTCCTTTGCTCCTGTGTCACCTGGATTATAAACCCTTTTCTACTCTCAGTCTTGGTGTTCTACTTCCATTTATAATCATGTTTGGAGGACATGGATTCAGTCACTACATGTTGTGCTATTGTCAGGCTGTGCTCCTGCATTCCATACAAAGTGATTTAACACAACTTTGGCTGATATGGCTAGCTTGAGTAGATAAGTTAAGCATTAGGACAGAGTCACTGAGAACTGTGGGAGGAAAAAATTAGAATGCGTACAGTACTGAGATTCTTTCCAAAGCTACATTCTGAAATAGCATTGTATTTTTAGACAATCTTTCTTGCTTTAAAAACACAATACATAATTACATTATACAATATTTAGCTATTTGCCTCTGGCATTTCTCCAATGTAGAAATACTTTACACCTCGCACATAAATGAATTGTGAAACTCATTGCCACAAGATCTGGTCACGAGCGGTGTTCCCCAGGGCTCAGTTCTGGGGCCGGTTTTGTTCAATGTTTTCATCAATGATCTGGATGAGGGGATTGAGTGCACCCTCAGCAAGTTTGCAGATGACACCAAGCTGGGTGGGAGTGTCGATCTGCTCGAGGGAAGGAAGGCCCTGCAGAGGGATCTGGACAGGCTGGATCGATGGGCCGAGGCCAACTGTATGAGGTTCAACAAGGCCAAGTGCCGGGTCCTGCACTTTGGTGACAACAACCCCATGCAACGCTACAGGCTTGGGGAAGAGTGGCTGGAGAGCTGCCCGGCAGAAAAGGACCTGGGGGTGCTGGT
>WAAD01032197.1:528027-539042 GCA_013389945.1 Fregata magnificens | reverse complement strand
TCAGGGGAGGTTTAGATTGGACATCAGGAAGAATTTCTTTACTGAAAGAGTGGTTAGGCATTGGAAGAGTCTGCCCAGAGAGGTGGTGGAGTCGTCAACCCTGGAGGCGTTCAAAAAAGGTGTAGACGTGGCACTCCAGGGCCTAGTTTAGGAGTCATGGTGGTGTTAGTTGATGGTTGGACTTGATGATCTTAGAGGTCTTTTCCAACCTTAATGATTCTATGATTCTATGATTCTGTGAAGATACATTGGAAGCGAAAAGTGTTAGTGGGTCCCAAAAGGGATTAGACAGGTTCTTGGGGAAGCTGCTTCTACACTATGGAACATAATAGCTGGAATCATACAGACTGTCTTAACTGTTGACTGCTAGAAGCTGTATGGCAATGTTAAGAACATTCTGGTGCTCATCCTGCATCTTACACAAATTTCCTAAATATCTCCTGCTAGTTGTCACAGGGGAAGAACTGGGCCATCAGTTTGATGCAAGATGATATCTCCTATTTTACTTCACATAATGTTCCAGATGCCGCACCTCATTGCTTGGGATACTTGAAAAGTTATGAAATGTTCTATGAAACACTGCAGCTCAGTTCTTGTTTGTTTCAGTATTTGAAATGGTACTTCTGGAAATTTGAATGAATGAAAGTTATGCATTGGTTGGTAGGTCTTGCACTTCAGAAGCACCTATAGCACCAAACACAAGCCTTAGCTTTTCACTTTTGGGGAGAGCAAAGAATGGAGCTGCATATAGGCACATGTACATGATCAGCAGAGAATTGCAATATAGTAATAGGAATTTTTTTTTATCTCAAGATGGTTAAAATTTCAGTTAATAACCATCTACTGTAGGTCAGATCAAAAGTTCTTTTAAGTGAGTGTGTCTCTTGACTTCAGTAATATTACACCTGCTTATATCAGTTGAACTGCTGGTTAATGTATTTAAGAAATTAAATATATTAATATATTTAAGAAATTATATAAAACATATTAAAAAATTAGTTTATATAATCTTTATAAATATAAATATGCTTTTCTGTTACTGTCATTGTCAGTAGATACTGCTAGTGCTAGGTTGTACAAGTAGGTCAGGTGTTTCGGGGAACTGCTCACAGATGCAAACATTTGGTCATGCATTCTGAAAAGCTTCCTGAAAATGCGGGTTGTAAGCATTGATTAAAACTTAACCTTCTCATAATTTAAAAGAGTATTCAGATTATTACCAATGGCAGCAATAAAGGATGTCACTGTTGTGAGACAGAAGAGATCATTTTGCAATATGTAACATGGTTGGTTTTTTGATATATGTGCCTGTAATCAGAAATAGCAATACAACTGCAGCTTGCATTACTGATGCAAAGAACTTTGACCTTTAGCCATTTATCTGCTTGTTACTTGCAAAGCTGTGACAAGGCATCAGTCCAAAACCATGCTGCCCATGAAGGATAAGTTGATGGGGATTTTTTTTAGTAAAACTAAATCAGTTTCTCCTGTATCTATCAGGAGCTGAATTTCTTTACACGTGTGTTAGTTATGTTGCTTTTGAGTGTAGAAAACCTGACCTCTGAAAACCAGCCAGATGTAGATTTCTTACCTGATAGGCTTTGTCTCCATGGATTGGAGCAGTAATCGGTGCACCTGTGGGTCATTTACAGGGGATAGATTCCTCTTCTGATTTGCCATTGTACGTACTTGAACTACTTCTCTTGTAGAAATGGAACAAAACTTACTCTTGTGAAATGCAGGATGTCCTTAAATGCAGGTGAACTTTGACTCTTTCTCCCTCCCCACGCCTCCAATTTCACATACTCTTAGTGAAGATTTAGGATTGCCAAAGATTCTTGTAACCAATGTATTACTCAGTATTTTCAGGTAAACACTTTCACCACTTAACATCTTTGTATAAAAACTGAGTTCAAGATACGTGCAAATACTTGCCTGTAGTTAATGTTAGTGCTGATAGATGATAATGAATCAACTCTAATCCATGCTCTGATTATGTATTTACATGCGTATTTACCATTTGTTTATCTATAAATACTGCTGTAAAGAAAACTCTTAAATAAGACAGTTCTGTCTTTTCTGCATGGAAATTATAGGAGTAAAACTGGTAATAACTGGGAGATGCAGAGACACTGATTTCTACAGCATTATGGCCTAGCTATACCTCCCAGACAGTTGCAGATTAACATTTGCATTGTATAAAACCTCGGTTTTCAAATTTTTGTTTTTATGAAATGCAATCTCTTTATGTATTTATTAAATGTATGTTTCTAGGCATATGTCTGCTTGTATTCATATGTATTTCTTGAAGAAATATTTAATATTATTCAGCCTACAAAATGCTAGAACTGGTATTTCATGTCCCTAGGAAGTACTACATATTAAGCAAAAGTAATCAAATAATTTCTCTTTCTCTGCTTTCACAATATGATGGTTGTCTAAAATGCTAGTGATTTTGTAACAAAGTTCCACCAGGAGATAGGAAAGATACTACCAATTATAAACATGGTTGCGTTTGCAAGAAAACAGTACTGGTAAGCTGCCATTGCATAGACTTGCTGGCTGCCTGCTTGCTCAAAAATTGTTCTGCTGTGGCTGTGAAAACTACATGGTTTTGCGCTGATGTTATGCATGTAGTGTCATTCTGTTTATTTCATTATTAAAAAAATCTTCCTAGACTGACTGATAAAATCTTACTAGACTGACTTAGCCATTCTTTATATTGTCAAGATAATCACAGTTCTGTCAGAGAGAATGATTTGTTCACTTTGGCCTAGGTTTTGAAGGTTGGCATGGTGTGTGCAAATCGTACAAGAGTTTATCATAATTTGAAGCACTTCAAATACAAGTTGTATGTGGATTGCAGCTCCATTACCGAGTTGGATGGTGTTGAGGATGAACCAGTCAAAGACACAGTCGAACGGCTTTTCAGCCAGTTGGAAGACAGTGGGTGGATTCAGAAGGTACGACTGAGTTATTTGATGTATCCTTTTCCAAGTAGATAAAAGTAAGCTGAGATAAAATGTCTGATTTAATTGATCAGTTCTCAATTACTGGGCTTCAGTAATATAACTCAGCTTAACCATTCATCCACTTTTGCTGACCCAGTCTCTCAAACAGTGGTATGCTGCTGCATTCACACTGAGTTTGTGTCAACTTTTGACATTAAGCTTTTTGACAGCTGCATGATCGCGGGGCTGTGGTGGGCAGGCTCCTGTTTCATTTGAAAGCTGCAACACAACAAACTCAAACTGTAACTTAAAAAGATTGGAACCCGTACATGAGGCACAGCAAGAATATTTTACTCTTCTGTTTATGCTGAAGTACTTTGAATTATTCAGAAACACTTTATGAACTGTTTTAAAGACAACGTGTACAATTGCATTTAGCAAGCTTTCAGGTATCATTGCTTCTGAATTGTTTTTGGCATGCTTGTTAATATATTGAAGAAAAAGAAAAAGCAGTCTTTATGTAATTCAGTTATTAAACATTGATAAAATAATACAGGTTTTATTTTATTTGCAGAGATATGATGATCTTGAAGACTACATGAATGATGCAGACAGTTTCCAAGAAGAGAAAATGGATTAAGTGGTCATATAGCTCTTTGAAAGACATCTTGTAAAAATTTGAATGGCCTGCTTTAGCTGCATGCACTTTATCCCTGGTTAGTCTTCAAGATTCTTTTTAGGCTGTGTTATACTTAAATCCATATGCCTTTAAAATACTGTTTGAGAACGTGCTGTATCTTTTTTTCTCATCTGTGTCAATAATAACCCAAAGTTTTACCAAATCGGTCCTGCCAGTCTTACTGCATAGGTCATTTTAAGTTTCCTTCTGTTCTTAAAAATAACATCTCAATATCTGTTCACTTGTGAAATAAAACTTCCACCTATTTATATTGAGCTGCATCGTAGGGAAGGTAGGAGATGCTGAGACCTTTTGAAGTAGGTATATTTGGAAAGGTAAGGCTATGTTATACAAGAACGTATGACTTGTATCTTACCTTCCTTGTTGCTCGTTATGCGCAAGTAAGCCCAACCATTTAGAATGGTAGTTACAATAAACAGGACTCAAATGCAAAGATCTATTTCCCCTTTGAGGAATCAGTATAGACTGTTGCAAGGCAACAGAGGAAATGTTCTGCAGTTCTGACTAGATTTGCAGCACAGTAGTCATTCCTCTCTTTAGAGAGTAGGTGATGAGTCACGTTATAGGCATCGTACAGACTGAGTCTGGCTTAGCCATCTAAATGAACACTTGGGCCCACAGTGCTGTCTCTGATAAGCAGCTGGGGCAATTTACTGAGATTTTAAACATCAAATTACGTTGTGCAAACATAATGGCAACAACTTGCAGTAACTAAAAAATTAAGAGAGTGGATTAATGTGGCCATGCAAGATAAGCAAGAATTCTTCCAGTGTAACTTAACAGGAAGTAGGAGTTAGTCAGAATTATGACACATGGCTTACCTGAATTGCATGAAGCTCAAATCCCAGTTCTTTGGGGCCAGGGGAGCAAATTTTTGAGGAGTTAGGAAGGGTTAAGTACTGTATTGTCCATTCTGAAAAATTGGATGTGACCCGGCAATGTGCACTCGCAGCCCAGAAAGCCAACCGTATCCCAGGCTGCATCAAAAGAAGCCTGGCCAGCAGGCTGAGGGAGGTGATTCTGCCCCTCTGCTCTGGTGAGACCCCACCTGGAGTACTGCGTCCAGCTCTGGAGACCTCAGCACAGGAAAGACATGGAACTGCTGGAGAGGGTCCAGAGGAGGGCCACAAAAATGATCCGGGGGCTGGAATGCCTCCTGTATGAGGGCTGGCTGAGAGAGTTGGGGTTGGTTAGCCTGAAGAAGAGAAGGCTCTGGGGACACCTTATTGCAGCCTTCCAATAATTAAAAGGGGGCCTAGAGGAAAGATGGGGAAGGGACTCTTTATCAGGGAGTGTAGTGATAGGACAAGGGGTAGTGGTTTTAAATGGAAAGAGGGTAGATTTAGATTGGATATTAGGAAGAAATTCTTTACTGTGAGGGGGGTGAGATAGTGGAACAGGTTGCCCAGAGAAGTTGTGGATGCCCCCTCCTGGAAGTGTTCAAGGTCAGATTGGAGGAGGCTTTGAGCAACCTGATCTAGTGGAAGATGTCCCTGGCCATGATGATCTTTAATGGTCCCTTCTAACCCAGACCATTCTCTGATTCTGTCCCTGTACTTTGTGCCGCATGTAAAATTAATTAGATGTAGCCTAAGATAAGATGCAGGGCGCAGGGTTTTGAATCCAGTTAGGAACTGTTCCTACATCCTGCTGTATGCACATACTGTTTTATTAGTCTTTTGTGGCTGAGCAACTTAGTGAAAGGGAAGATATTGTTAACACTCTAGATTCTTTCAACAAGTTTCTCTCTCAGAAGCAAAACTAATGAAACCTAATTTCTCATGCATTTGTCCGTAAGAAATCCCTGCATTCATTATGTCACCCTACTGGTAACAGATAGGCTGATTGGCTAGGCAACTGCTGCCAGGTGTGTCACTTAATGGTGAACATCTGTTGGGTTTTTTCCACAGGAACTGTACCTTAGATTTGTCATTCAGTACCCTTTTTCCAGCATTCATTGTAAGAAATGAACTGCTTTTATATTTTCAGGGGTTGAAATTCAGCAATGGTTTATATGCTATTAGAGTGAGCTAATATCATCAGTTCTCCCTTGTACCCCATACAGATACAAGATTTACAAACCAAGATGAAAAATTCCTGTAAACAGATTGAGACTTACTCTCAAGTAAACTTCTGTTGAAGATATTATTTCCATACCTTAACTGTGAGTTAGATATGTAAATATTCTGAGATTTGATATATCTTATACCTATCTCCCTGGTTACCAAAGCTGAAGGAAATCTTCTCTATTCTTTTTCCTTCTTCATCCCTGTTCTTCTGGGAATATTGGTGGGACCACACCCATCAACTTAAAAGTACTCAGGAATCCATCTCAAATATATCCCTTTTAGGAAAAGTAATGCCCCTTATGCCCCACTTCTTTCTGTTAACAAAATCTCTGTACACTTTTGGTGGCTTCTCTAGAATAATAAAGTAACATTTATGTTTGTTGTAACTTTATTCTTACAAAGGAAAACCGTTCTGAAATAAATGAGTTTTGTACCACATAATGGACTCCGCCCTCTCAGAGCCTTCCTGACTGGTCTTAATTTCTGGCCTTCCTGCTGTATGATTTTAATTTACAAATTTTGCTATCAAAATGAATGGTCGATTTCTCATTTTGCCACATTTAAACTGTTTGCTACCAAGTTAAAAAATAAGTTTGGGAAATTTTGACTTGCTGATTATTGATAACATTTCAGGAATACATACATTTTGATTGGAAATGAAAATTGGCAAATTGTTCCAGTGATTAGTTTTACTCATTTTTTGATATCCACGTTTCTCACCTCCTCTTCATTCATCTAAAAAGTATGAGCTATCTACTTCCTTCTTGTTCCTGCAGGCATTTTTTTCCAGATCTATGTTTTTCTGTCTCTAACAGGATACAGAAGTATCCTGTTAGAGTTTCTTGTAAGAAGGTGCCTCCATAGGTTTATTAATCTTGTCTGTGACATCACCGGTTGGTCTAAGAATATGCCTAGAATTGACATCACTGATTTCTAATTCAGTAGGAAACTGATACTTGATATCGCTTGGCAGGGGCTTCCATAGTGTTTGTGTGTGTATAGTCTCTCTTAAACTTTGATATTCCCCTCACTGAGAGTGGAGGAAGTGATAATATTTTTGTGGCTGTTGTTTTACCTGAAGAGTTTCTACAAGACAGAGAATGTGTCTTCACTATAGGAAATGAAAAGATTGTTTAGAAGAGCTGTATATGTAAAAATTCAGATCAAATTTTCCAGGACAGGCTGTAAATGCTAGTACTTGTACAGCATGAAGTACAAAGAGGACTCCTATCCCCTGAGACTTTCTATATATAGAAATACTCAGTAAGAATACTTCTAGCAGAAAAATTTTGTGCAAATATCTAATGATGGGAGAAGTCCAAAATCTGACCAGTCTTTCATACTTCCTTTTCCACAGCAGAGAAGTTGAGTGGAGTTAGGGGGTGAGAGAATATAATGTTTGTTCTGATAGGACATTTTTAATTGTCTTTAGTGTTAATTTTTGAAGTAGTAGCTCTAATTAAGATAAAGTACCTGTCTTAATGGAACAATGAAGAGAGCTCAGCATGTGATTAGACTTGGCGCAGGTGATTAATGATCATACTTGGAAATTACTTCAGTTCCTGTAATGTTTCGATAATCTGCTCTAGTTTAAGTTCTGTAACTGGAGACTGTGATAATGACAAAGTTCACACAAGGTATTTATGCGTGGGGTCAGGCTTACTAATGTGATGTATTCCTGGGAGAGAAGGCCCCTTTCGGTCTATATTCTATGTCCAGTTCTTGCAGTGAAGTACGAAAAGAAGTGATTTTTCTCCCCGTGTCCCTCAGTTTTTTGAAAGAAGTCATTTGTGGATCAAACGGGATGGTAAACTTTGCTAATAGTAGATAGGTGGTACTGTCATTTTTTCATCAGTGAAGGCTTCTCCTGTTTCCAAAAAGCAGCTATTTCTAACAGTTCAGCAGGCAATTACAGGCAATTCCCATGCTTAACTCCTCTCGTTTACTTTCATTTGGATAAATAAAGACTTGTAGTTTTATACTTCTTTAAGTCTGTCTGGATAAACAGAGTGGGTGTGTTAGATAAACACATATAATAAGAACAATACCACTCTGAGAGTGGTATCCAGCACACACAAAATAGACTTTAAGAAGTTGATTTTCTGATTCTGCTTTAAGAAATAAGAAATACCAATTTCTAATCTGAATTTAAGAGGTGAGACAAAAGAATGTAAGAAAGTATGATATACCAACCAAGGAATAATATGAAAAATATGTGAAATGGTATTGAAGGAACATGATAATAAGCTCCTCAGTGGCTCCACTTCCCTGAATAGTTTATGTGAATTGAGGTAATAAGTGATGGCATGGGGTTGTTTTGTTTTGTTTTGTTTTTCCCTGTTGTGTATTAAATAAGATGCAGACACAGTTTCTTTAGATTGCTCTGGGGATTATATTTCTAATTAAAAAACTGGTGTGCGTTCAAGATGGCTTATTTTACAGTTTAAACAGAGCAGTAATTGCATGCACCTTGTGCCCAAAATTTAAGGACAAGAAAACTGACTCAGGTGCACTCAGACTCTGCTCCAAAGTTAAACAATTTACCAGGTGAGCACCATGGTACGTGAGCCTGCCTAGCTGGGAATACCCCAGGAGATACATGTATGTATAACTGCAATCATTCAAAATGGCTAAGAACCCTTGCTGAAAAGCAAATAATGGAAATGGCTGAAAATTCAAAGCTCTAGTTTGCAAAGTCCTCTACAGGACTGATATTAAGCATGTGCCGTTCCGGTGGAGTTAATATAACTCTGAAGTAATTTGATACATGATTTCTAAACACAGATGAGTGAGGTATGCGCCTAGATTTAAGCATGTACTCAAGTTTTTAAGCAACATAGGTTCAGCACAGTCTTTTTGTTCCATTTTTGGAAAGTTATTAGCACAATGGGACGTCTATGGTGAGAATTCCTGGCTGCGAACCCAGCACAAATAAGCACTTTGCTGATCTGGAAGGGGCTGCTGACTTAGGGAACTCAGAGATTTGACAGCAGTAGTGGATTCACGCAGAAAAAATGCTCAAGCATGACAGCTCATGTGAGATTACAATATCATGTAGAAAGGCCACAAATTAAGGTAGACAGAAGGAAAAAAGTAATCAATTGTTCAGGGCCTGTTATGCTGATGTTTTATCATGTGTGTGTTTACTAGAATGCCTATAACACGAATCGCAAGTGATGTTACGATGATGTTAAGAACCGTTTGCTTTTAAGAAAACTGACAACTAGCCAATCCAGAAACGATAGCGGTGTCCAGGGGCTGGTAACATTCGTCTTCTGAACAAAACTTGAAAAGCCGAGGAATGGATTTAGGGTATTTCCTTCTCTGAAACACCAGGGGCAGCATTTGCTGAATATTGAGCAACCGGGGACTTGCACTGCAGCCCTGCAACCAGCTGTCTCTTGCCCTGAAAGGGTTATATTAAACCACAAAACACATGAGGTGCTCCTTGGCAAAAAGTGAATCTTAAACATCTGAAGTTAAAATTCAAAAATCTTTGGTTTTAAAGATCTGAGTTCTACAAAATCTTGTAAGAGAGAGAGAACTCCTGCAGCTACCCTGGTATCTTCCGGAGCAGCACCACCAATTTCATACTCCCACGGCAACTTTGAAAACCCCAGCCAAGACTTCGTTTGAAACACCCTTGCTTATTCTCCATGAGGGTCGTGTGTTACTGTTACACATGCGTTCTGTGACTGACCCTCTTAAACCCAGCAGTGGCATCTGAGCTATACAGAACGAATAAAAGCCCTAGCAAGGCCTGAAGCAAAGGTAACGTTATCTATTTTATTACAAACATTAAAATTTAATTTTTTTTTCCAACTGTGCCAGCCCATTGTTCTCAACAGATGCATGCTACTGTTATGTATCAAATAATAACCCACTCTTCCTCAGTTGTTCAAGGTTAACCAAAAAAATCCCCTTTTCCTGTTAGCAATAATGCCTTCCTGTGAACATAGCACATCCACAAACCTAGCTTCCCCAGACCTCGTCCCTCAGCGAAGAATCAAAGTCTTTGCTGGGGCAAACGTGGGTCTGAATGCACTGGAGACTCTGGCTGGTGCTCACACAGCCAGATCCTGGAAACCCACATGGATGTTTGTTGCAATATGAAGAAGGTCATGAAGGTCATGAACGCGGAGGCTTTCATATTTCCCATATGTCTAATGCTGCGTATCTTTTATGTATTTGGGGGGAATTTCCAGGAATGTGTCATTTCATCACTGGCATTCAAAGCATTTGCAGGTATGACCTTGGAAGGGGATAAAACCACCTGAGAGGGTTATCATTAGTTCCTCCTCATCCTCAGCTTAATGCTCCCGGTACGTTGTGATGAAATTTGTGTATTTTTCTGACCGGACCCACCGCAAAACTAAATGAGATGATGCACCCTTGTATTAGGGGCTGTAGAGTCCCAAAAGACCTTAAAGGTTTTCCACCAGGGATGTGTCTCTGCATGCTTGGGGGCCATTTTTATTCCCAAAGAGGTACTGGGAATTCAGATAATACAGCCACAGTAGCACAACAGCGTATTGCTTTAATAAAGCCGACCAGCTCCCAGCTGTTTCTGCACCCTCCTTCACAGCTCACCTACAGCAACCCACAGAACCTGCCGGCTGCTGCAAGGCCAGTACCAGGAGCCAGATCTCGCAGTCGGCCACCCCTGCTCCAAACAGAGGAGTCAGGCGAGAGAAACACCAAGACTGTGGCTTTCCCGGGGAGCAACCAAGGATCAGGCGCTACGTGACTTGCCCCGGACACCCAAGAAGCTCATGTCAGAGCCTGGAGCTCCCGCATCCCAAGCCTGACCTCGTGTCGTGCACTCGTCCCGTGCGTGAGAGCGCCCTAGAAGGCACTGCTTGTTTTCCTACCGTCCGTTCCAGAGAAATCCAGCTGGTAGAGGAGCGCAGCGCCGTGATTTATTTGAGAACTCCCTCGTACTCGCCTGAAGGTCTCGCCGCCGGGGGAGGAGGGAGAGCGGGAGGCTGCGCTCCTCGGCGGCTGCTCAGGCNNNGAGGGGCAACGGGCAGCGCCGGCTCGGGCACTCGGCGGCGGCGGCAGCAGCGTCCGGCGGAGGCAGCGCCGATAACCCACCGGCAACCACCCACCCCAGCGGGTCGGGGATGGAACATACAAAAACACAAAGGAAAAGTGGCTGGACTGTTCTGGGTGCAAAATGCTGGAAGTTTGTAAGTGCAACTCTCCGTTTGTAATTACTGTCTGAAGAGGGGCTGGCTTTTTTTTTTTTCTTTTTTTTTTTTTTTTTTTTTTTTTTTCCCGTGTTTTTTTTTAAAC